>JAXQQM020085588.1:0-223513 GCA_034641835.2 Pinus albicaulis | reverse complement strand
AATGTTGCAAAGGAAACGCTGTAAGGAAGAAGCTAGAAAGAAATCAATTGTAATTAATTTGATGTTAAACAGAGAAATTAAGATATTGATTGTCAAAAATAGATATAAAGGAATTAGGATACAGATAGCCAAAACAACAAAAACTGATGATGTTTAAAAGAATGTTGGAGAGATAGAAACTATAGAAAAACCAAAATAAAATCTTCTACAAGACAGAATGGAATTGATGTAGTTGTGGGTCAAATATAAGAGAATATCTAACATATATAAGAATGCAAAGGGCCCAAAAATGACAAAATATAGTTGTCAGAGGTGGACAGTAAGAATGCCTCTGTAAATGGTATCTATGTAAACTTACCATTAATGATAGTTGGCCCTGCATTGGAAAAGTATTCTAACACTCCCCCTTGAGTGAAATGTAAGAGTAAATAAAGAAGACAAAATGGGTCTCCAAAGTCAAATTCTCATCACAAATGAGAAAAACCTGTAGGAAAAAGCTCCTCCTTGAAAGAGAGAAAGCAACATAAACAAAATTGAAGGTAGGAAGACTTAACATGACCCCCAAGCACAACTTGTTTTACCCCAAGCATTAATTGTAACTGAAGAAAAGTAGGTGATTCCACAGGTTTAGTGCAGATGTTTACAAGTTGTTGTTCAATAGTTAAATACTTCAAGTTGTGAATACCATCTTTCTTATTCTTCTTGGCTCTGTCCTGCAAATTGCAATGGCAGCAACCCTCATTCATGTTTGGTTGAATTTTGTTGGCAACGGAAACATATACTCAGAAGCTAAAGCCTGTGATGTGTCCTCCTGACTGTAGCCTCCTCATCTCCCACTATCCATCTACCTTTTAATGTACCACTACTTATTCAACTTACAAGATACAGATAACCAAAACAGCAACAAACAATGATGTTTAAAAGCACATTGCAGGGATAGAAACTATAGAAAAACCAAAAGAAAATCTTCTAGTTGTGGGTCAAAGGGGGAAAGAATAGAAATACTTTGTGAGGAGTGACCTACGTGAGGGATTATGGCCTTTATGCATGTTAAGGAAAATATTGGACAACATGATGAAGTCTGCAAGGATAGAGACGGAATGAAGAAAAGAGAAACGTTGTCAAATAGTGTTATGAATATGGTGCATAAAATTTGGTTTCCCCAAAGGCCAATATAACTAATTTAAAATGAATTTGTTTGGTCACTGTTGAATTTTGATAACAGGAAATAATGCTCATCTTTTGGATACGCCAGAAGAATTTGATATCTCTCCTGTTATTAATAGTATTGATATTTATGATTACACATGGAAAAGGAATGTGGATTAGAGTGAACATGTATCAATGGGTTAAGGGTTTTCCTAAAAATCCATTTGAAAGAGATGGGAGAGTTCTGCAGATGGAGGTGACAACAGAACTATATTAGGCCACAACCATAAGTAACAGTGGTCAAAAAATAACAACAAAAGAACAATTTTGCATCGGATTTTAGAAGGAAATCTAATAATTTATTTATTAAATGAGAGTTTCAGAGATCCAAGTCATCTTGCACCCTAGCATTGGCAGCAAGGATTTTATACTTTGTTCTTATTCTTCTTGGCTCTGTCCGCAAATTGCAATGGCAGCAACCCTCATTCATGTTTGGTTGAATTCTGTTGGCAACGGAAACATATACTCAGAAGATAAAGCCTGTGATGTGTCCTCCTGACTGTAGCCTCCTCATCTCCCACTATCCACTGCCTTTTAATGTACCACTACTTATTCAGCTTACAAGATACAGATAACCAAAACAGCAACAAACAATGATGTTTAAAAGCACATTGCAGGGATAGAAACTATAGAAAAACCAAAAGAAAATGTTCTAGCTGTGGGTCAAAGGGGGTAAGAACAGAAATACTCTGTGAGGTAGAGTGACCTACGTGAGGGATTATGGCCTTTATGTATGTTAAGGAAAATATTGGAGAACATGATGAAGTCTGCAAGGATAGAGCTGGAATGAAGAAAAGAGAAACGTTGCCAAATAGTGTTATGAATATGGTGCATAAAATTTGGTTTCCCCAAAGGCCAATATAACTAATTTAAAATGAATTTGTGCAACATATAGGTATGCACAAGGATGACAGTTTGCTTTCACAAGCCTCAGAATCTCTCATTCTGATGATGTGGAGGAGATAGCCTGAGAATCTCTCATTCTATCATGATCAGGAGGAGAATGACAGTGATGCTGCTGCTCTGCTTTGGGCTTAAATTCCCTGAGAATCTGCGAATCTTATCAGCAGAATGAATGATATCATTACTTTTTTTATCAGTCCAAAAGCGGCATAGCCCTTTAGTATTTGCCAAAAAAGAGTTTTGAGGACCACACTCAGACAGTGGAAGTAGTTTCCACTGAGGGATGCCATGTGTCTCATGGCGTGTCCAAGTGCACTGTTCAATAAAATGATTATGAGGCGCATAATATGATTAAGAGGGCACACCCCCATAATTGAATTTGTGTGAAATGCAGATTATAGGATGGAATTTGCATTCACTTCCCTATTTTTGTGTGAGATGCAGATTCTAGGCTGGAATTTCAGACTTGATATGTTTCACTTTTACTTTTCAATATTCATTTTTCAAGCATCTTTTGTTTCCTTTATCTTCTGTACTAACAAAATTCTCTGATTTTTCTCAGCAGACACTGCTAAAAAAATATAAAGTCCCCATCATGGAACCATTACAAAATTGTCCACATAATATTGTTTTAATCATATCTGTATATTTTTTCCAGTTAGTATCACCAATAGTCTCCACAAGAACATTGCCCATCCTTGAAATGATGGCAACGGTTGGTTTCCCTTACAATTATTTATCTAGAAACAATCTTGGCAATGAACTTTGCAATCGAATCGCAATAGCCACAAATGTGAAGGTTTTTAGTTACTCGAATAACAGTACCAGGGTCTGTGTTGATAAGCCCAAATGCAATTGCCAGCTTCTCACTATGGTGGCTAAGAAGTTGTTCTTTCTACTCTTCCTCTACATCATTCAGGACAAAACTTGTGTCAGGCACATATTCTACTGCCTTAATCTGCATAGATAATCCTTTCAACTTCTCATAAATTTTCGTTGTTCAAGGGTGCAATCTGTCTCCTACAATAAAAGCATGCACATGTTTACTCACCTCAATCCAACTATATCCAGCAGTATTGTTTACCCTTTTGTCCTTCATCATTTTTTGCACCCTTTGAACGCCATTCCACTTGCCAGAAGAAGCATAAATGTTTGAAAGAAGTACATAAGGGCAGTAATTTTGAGGGTTCAATTCAAAAAGGAAATCTGCCATGCATTCTCCTAGATATGCATTGTCATGAAATCTACATGAAAAAAGCAGAGAACCCCATACATTAGCATCAGGTTTCATTGACATCTTTTTGATTAAGTCTTTTGTTTCATTGAGGTGCCCAGAGTGGCCAAGAAGGTCCACCATGCAACTATAGTGCTCCATTGCTAGTGTGAGTTTATAGCATCGAATCATGGAATCAAAAAATTGTCTCATTTCATCCAAGAAGTGTTTCTACCCATTGCAACATGTCGATAAGACAAAGCAAAGTGACATGGTTTGGATTTAAAGCGAGTGCCGCATCTATTCGAAGAGCCTTGTTCCAAAGCTTCAGCAATACACCCACGTCAGCTTCTGCATGGCTTGTCGCAGACGTAAAGAATGCGTTGGAAAATGTCTTCGAGTCCGGCTTCATCTCGTAATCTCTCATTCTGATGATGTGGAGGAGATAGCCTGAGAATCTCTCATTCTGTCATGATGAGGAGGAGAATGACAGTGATGCTGCTGCTCTGCTTTGGGCTTAAATTCCCTGAGAATCTGCGAATCTTATCAGCAGAATGAATGGTATCATTACTTTTTTTATTAGTCCAAAAGCAGCATAACCCTTTAGTATTTGCCAAAAAAGAGTTTTGAGGACCACACTCAGACAGTGGAAGTAGTTTTCACTGAGGGATTCCATGTGTCTCATGGCGTGTCCAAGTGCACTGTTCAATCAAATGATTATGAGGTGCATAATATGATTAAGAGGGCACACCCCCATAATTGAATTTGTGTGAAATGCAGATTATAGGCTGGAATTTGCATTCACTTCCCTATTTTTGTGTGAGATGCAGATTCTAGGCTGGAATTTCAGACTTGATATGTTTCACTTTTCCTTTTCAATATTCATTTTTCAAACATCTTTTGTTTCCTTTATCTTCTATACTAACAAAATTCTCTGATTTTTCTTAGCAGACACTGCTAAAAAAATATAAAGTCCCCATCATGGAACCATTACAAAACTGTCCACATAATATTGTTTTAATCATATCTGTATATTTTTTCCAGTTAGTATCAACAATAGTCTCCACAAGAACATCGCCCCATCCTTCAAATGATGGCAACGGCTGGTTCAGGGAAAAAATTATTTATCTAGAAACAATCTTGGCAATGAACTTTGCAACCGAATCGCAATAGCCACAAATGTGAAGGTTTTTAGTAACTCGAATAACAGTACCAGGGTCTGTGTTGATAAGCCCAAATGCAATTGCCAACTTCTCACTATGGTGGCTAAGAATTTGTTCTTTCTACTCTTCCTCTACATCATTCAGGACAAAACTTGTGTCAGGCACATATCCTGCTGCCTTAGTCGGCATAGATAATCCTTTCAACTTCTCATAAATTTTCGTAGTTCAAGGGTGCAATCTGTCTCCTACAATAAAAGCATGCACATGATTACTCACCTCAATCCAACTATATCCAGGAGTATTGTTTACCCTTTTGTCCTTCATCATTTTTCGCACCCTTTGAACGCCATTCCACTTGCCAGAAGAAGCATAAATGTTTGAAAGAAGTACATAAGGGAAGTAATTTTGAGGGTTCAATTCAAAAAGGAAATCTGCCATGCATTCTCCTAGATCTGCATTGTCATGAAATCTACATGAAAAAAGCAGAGAACCCCATACATTAGCATCAGGTTTCATTGACATCTTTTTGATTAAGTCTTTTGTTTCATTGAGGTGCCCAGAGCGGCCAAGAAGGTCCACCATGCAACTATAGTGCTCCATTGCTAGTGTGAGTTTATAGCATCAAATCATGGAATCAAAAAATTGTTTGCCCTCATCCAGTAAGCGACCATTGCAACATGCTGATAAGACACAAAGCAAAGTGACATGGTTTGGATTTATACCAGAGTGCTGCATCTATTCAAAGAGCCTTGTTCCAAAGCTGCCAGTTTGCTGCAGACAGAAAGAACAGTGGAAAATGTCTTCGAGTCCGGCTTCATGGAGGCATTCTGCATTCGTCTATAAAGTTCCAGGGTTTCTACATTATGTCCATTCTGCGTGTATCCTGCAATCAATTGTCCATGAATCAGTGTTTCTCTCCGCCATATCCCTGAAAAGCTTCAGTGCCTCATCTTCATGCCCATTCAGTATATAAACTACAATTATAGTTTGTCAGACTTGGATTTTTATGCCTGCAACTCTCTTAGTCAATGAAGAGTGTCCAATAAACAGAGCAATCACTAGAGAAAATGTAAGGAAGAAAACCAAAATTGGTAAAAATAGCTTTGACATATGACTTGTGCTGGTGATAGTTGTATGCCACTATTTGTGATAGGTATTGAGCCCAGGTGCCGGTGGCATGAGACCTAGAACATTTGGTAGGGTATTTCTTCTGTAAAGACAGAAGATTTGAAACCTCGAGTATAAAAAATTACAAGTTGATGTGCCCAGATGACAACTTAAATACCCTGACAAACTAATTCCACAGTGGAAAATGTCTTCGAGTCCGGCTTCATCTCAGAATCTCTCATTCTGATGATGTGGAGGAGATAGCCTGAGAATCTCTCATTCTGTCATGATGAGGAGGAGAATGACAGTGATGCTGCTGCTCTGCTTTGGGCTTAAATTCCCTGAGAATCTGCGAATCTTATCAGCAGAATGAATGATATCATTACTTTTTTTATCAGTCCAAAAGCAGCATAGCCCTTTAGTATGTGCCAAAAAAGAGTTTTGAGGACCACACTCAGACAGTGGAACTAGTTTTCACTGAGGGATGCCATGTGTCTCATGCCGTGTCCAAGTGCATTGTTCAATCAAATGATTATGAGGCGCATAATATGATTAAGAGGGCACACCCCCATAATTGAATTTGTGGGAAATGCAAATTATAGGCTGGAATTTGCATTCAATTCCCTATTTTTGTGTGAGATGCAGATTCTAGGCTGGAATTTCAGACTTGATATGTTTCACTTTTCCTTTGCAATATTCACTTTTCAAACATCTTTTGTTTCCTTTATCTTCTGTACTAACAAAATTCTCTGATTTTTCTCAGCAAACACTACTAAAAAAATATAAAGTCCCCATCATGGAACCATTACAAAACTGTCCACATAATATTGTTTTAATCATATATCTATATTTTTTCCAATTAGTATCACCAATAGTCTCCACAAGAACATTGCCCATCCTTGAAATGATGGCAACGGTTGGTTTCCCTTACAATTATTTATCTAGAAACAATCTTCGCAATGAACTTTGCAACCGAATCACAATAGCCACAAATGTGAAGGTTTTTAGTAACTCGAATAACAGTACCAGGGTCTGTGTTGATAAGCCCAAATGCAATTGCCAGCTTCTCACTATGGTGGCTAAGAAGTTGTTCTTTCTGCTCTTCCTCTACATCATTCAGGACAACACTTGTGTCAGGCACATATCTTGCTGCCTTAATCTGCATAGATAATCCTTTCAACTTCTCATAAATTTTCGTTGTTCAAGGGTGCAATCTGTCTCCTACAATAAAAGCATGCACATGTTTACTCACCTCAATCCAACTATATCCAGGAGTATTGTTTACCATTTTATCCTTCATCATTTTTTGCACCCTTTGAACGCCATTCCACTTGCCAGAAGAAGCATAAATGTTTGAAAGAAGTACATAAGGGCAGTAATTTTGAGGGTTCAATTCAAAAAGGAAATCTGCCATGCATTCTCCTAGATCTACATTGTCAAGAAATCTACATGAAAAAAGCAGAGAACCCCATACATTAGCATCAGGTTTCATTGAAATCTTTTTTATTAAGTCTTTTGTTTCATTGAGGTTCCCAGAGCGGCCAAGAAGGTCCACCATGCAACTATAGTGCTTCATTGCTAGTGTAAGTTTATAGCATCGAATCATGGAATCAAAAAATTGTCTTCCCTCATCCAGTAAGCGACCATGGCAACATGATGATAAGACACAAAGCAAAGTGACGTGGTTTGGATTTATACCAGAGTGTTGTATCTATTCAAAGAGCCTTGTTCCAAAGCTGCCAGTTTGCTGCAGACAGAAAGAACAGTGGAAAATGTCTTCGAGTCCGCTTCATGGAGGCATTCTGCATTCGTCTATAAAGTTCTAGGGTTTCTACATTATGTCTATTCTGCGTGTATCCTGGAATCAATTGTCCATGAATTAGTGTTTCTCTCCGGCATATCTCTGAAAAGCTTCAGCGCCTCATATTCATGCCCATTTAGTATGTAAACTGCAATTATAGTTTGTCAGACTTGGATTTTTATGCCTGCAACTCTCTTAGTCAATGAAGAGTGTCCAATAAACAGAGCAATCACTAGAGAAAATGTAAGGAAGAAAACCAGAATTGGTAAAAATAGCTTTGACATATGACTTGTGCTAGTGATAGTTGTATGCCACTATTTGTGATAGGTATTGACCCCAGGTGCTGGTGGCATGAGACCTAGAACATTTGGTAGGATATTTCTTCTGTAAAGACAGAATATTTGAAACCTCGAGTATACAAAATTACAAGTTGATGTGCCCAGATGACAACTTAAATACCCTGACAAACTAATTCCACAAACCATAACCGTCACATTCTGCAGACTGACATGAGGCATATGGAGAGCCTTCTGCAATATATTACCACCGTCTTCCGTGATGAGCCCGATATTGCCATTCTCTTCCAAGGTCAAAAGATCGAGCTACTGCAGATCATGAGGAACTGCTTTCGATTGCTGCAAAGTTCTCTTACAGAGGCAAAAGACCTATTCGATCTCCATCGCAGAACAATCTCCCAAGAAATAAGAGATTGGAAAGCATCTTTTAATCGTGTCTATGAAGACTTTCAAAATGACTTTCTTCAGCGCATTATTGTTGTATCAGGAAACGCCATAAACAACAATAATGTTGGCCTTGTCATGGAACTGTTGAAAGATGTGATTAACAAGGAGGATAACCGTCAGATTCTGCAGACTGACTTGAGGCAGATGGAGGACCTTGTACAAGATATTACTACCCTATTCTGAGATGAACACGATATTGCCACCCTTTTCCAACGTCCCAGGAAAGAGGTCCTGGAAATCGTGAAGACATGGTTTCAATCGCTGCAGAGTTCTCTTACAAAGGCAAAGGGCCTATTCGATCTCGATCTTAGTGAACTTTCCGAAGAAATAAGAGAATGGAACCCTCTCGCAGATTCAACTCTACAAAACAATACCAGAGCATTTAGGACAGTATGTAGTCACTCCCCTAAAATAAAAGAATCGAACATGACCCTATGCTGGAAAGGATTTCATGCAAACCAATAACAAATAACATCATAACATTCAAAGGGATTCATAGATAACCCTAAAACAACAGAAAAACGCTAAATCTGGCAAGCATATTGTCGGCCCTGTCATGGAACTGTTGAAAGATGTGATTAACAAGGAGGATAACCGTCAGATTCTGCAGACTGACTTGAGGCAGATGGAGGACCTTGTACAAGATATTACTACCCTATTCCGAGATGAACACGATATTGCCACCCTTTTCCAACGTCCCAGGAAAGAGGTCCTGAATATCGTGAAGACCTGGTTTCAATCGCTGCAGATTTCTCTTACAAAGGCAAAGGGCCTATTCAATCTCGATCTCAGTGGACTTTCCGAAGAAATAAGAGAATGGAGCCCTCTCACAGATTCAACTCTACAAAACAATACCAGAGCATTTAGGACAGTATGCAGTCACTCCAATGGCCAAGAGAACCGCAGATGCGCAGTTGCCTGCCATTCTCGCTCACGCTCACAACGAGCTAAGAAACAAACCTCTGTTATCAACACAGACAGCACAAAAACCCTACGCCTCTTTGAAATCCGAGAATGCCCAGGTTGGCCAATGCCCTACCTTCATAACTGCATTATAAACTAACTTTTGGATCAAGGGTTGAAAATGTTTGAATCGTCTAACATATAATCTAAGGGTTTCACATTATGACACGATGCACATCAACAAAGTTGTTTTCAAATAATAACGCCTTACGACGTAAAAATTAAAAGTATAAATGTAATCTTACTTTTGTATTTTTTCATTTTATATTATTATACATGTTGCATATCAAATTAATTAATTAATTATATATATAAATTTTTCAACCAACTTTTCATTTTACATTATTATTTTTTTCAAATTTCCATTAATTTATTATTTGGGTTCAAAATGGTGTAGAAAAATTAAAAGTATAAATATAATCTTACTTTTGTATTTTTCATTTTATATTATTTTATATATAAAGAATTATTTGTATTTAAAAAAAAAAAAAAAAAATTATTCTTTTTTTTTTATTCTTTTTTAAGCTTAAATAAAATTACTTATAAAATAAGGTAATGATGTTATGAGTTTTGAATCAACTAACATATAATTATTACAAATAAAATAAATCTTTATATATTTAAACTATAAATAGTATTTCATTATTCTTAACATTTAATTTATTCGGAAATGTCAATTGTTAATCTCAATCAAAACACGCACGACCAGGGCAAACTCTTTCATAGGCACAAGAATTAATACAAAGTCTACTCCTTCGGTGTACATTTGCACCCTTAGGGGCAAAGGGTTCTGTTTCTTCTTGGCTAACACGATATGTGTTTCAGGTTTTTGATAATTTCTTGGTTTCAGGCGATGACTCGTGGGTTTCAGAGTTATCCTTTTTCAGGGTTTTAAGCAGCTTATTAACTGTGTGCATACCTTGATAACACAAAAAAAAAAAAATGTTTGACAACTTAAAATCCAATATTCCATATCGTCACAAACTTTTTATTTTCATTAAATTACTTCCCTTACATATCTACTGCCCCGGCGTTCCTTTGCGCCTCTTGGTGCAATTGCTAGTTTATTGATATTCAAAAAACAAGATGAAAATAACCTAAATGAACCGAGGGAAGAAGGGATGGACTCGACATGTAGAACTATTGGTGATGTCAGCAATTTGCAGACAAAGGACATAGAATGCTAAATATGACGTCATTGCAAGACCAGTATAGTAAAGGAAATCTTAGTAGATATTCCTTATGGAACTATATGGAAGATATCTCACACTAAATCAAATTGATTGCTCCATTCCTCCTTCATAGTTGTATACCCAACATGAAAGCTAAAAATCAATCCCATATTCCACGAGATCCATGAACAGAGTCGCCGGAATTTCAACGATCTTCTAACTCCGTCTGTCACATGACAGCAAATGTTCCGTGTTATGCGGTCACCGACAGGGCCTGTGTGCCTGCCCGCAAGCATTCACTGTGACGGGAAGTGACTGACGGTTTTCACGTCCATCTCTGCGTACATTTCGTGTAAGTATGATACTAAGACAGATAGAAAAAAAGTGTACGTAGGGATGGAATTTAATGGTAAATTTATGGCGGTATTGTAATTTTTATTTTTATGGTAAAAAAAATTATTATTATTTAGTTATTAAATTAACAGTATGATAATAATTATTGACTTTGGAATCTTATCTGTCAATGCAAACTAAATCATCATAACCATCATTGACTCTTATGTACCAATACAAACTAAATCATCACGATTAATAATAACACAAATTATTCATCCCAAAAATTTCCTTACTTACAATAGTTGAAATTATAAAATAATCATATTTAATCCATATTTGAATTTTGAAATTCCTATCATATAGATGTATATCTCAAACAAATTGTTCAAATTTAAATAACTATAAATGATAAAATTTTAAATTCAACAATATTGAAATTTTAATTAAATTTTTGTATTTTGAAAAAATAATATAAAAATAAAATTTATTTCATTAAAGGTATTGTCCATCAAGGTTACAAATTTGTTCAGGAAATTATTTTTCAATAAATTTTTTTAAAATATCTGATGTGTTTGAATTGTTTTTATGATGATGAAAATGGATTCAACATCATTAAAATCCCTATTGACACTCAAAATCCTAAAGTTTGACAGTTGTAACCTATATTTCCCAAAATTTCTGCGATATTTTAGCAAAAATCAAGCGGGAATTTCCACTATATTGTCAGGATGAATTTGTGACCTAGGTAGACTACTCTTTCATTAAATATGACTAATGTTATTATCCTTGCCACAGGTATTCTATTCTTTCCCCCCTTGACCATCAATTAATCCATTATTTGACTAAAAATTAAATGGCAATGCGTAAAGTTCACATTATAAAACTAAATTGTATTTCTTTTAATATTTTAATTTTATATATTTGAATTTTGGTTGGTTTACTTAGTTTCACTCTTATTTTGTAATGATGGTGATATATAGTCAATTGTCGTCATTGTTTTTCATTTCATCTTCCTCATTGTTGTTGTCGAAGCACTCATAATTCTCCCACGAAAGAGATCGTCTCGGGAAAAACCTCCCCCTGTTTGTTAGACAGCCCGGAGTTCGTCATGATATTTTTACAAGTGCAAGAGATATGACACCTATCACAATTGTACAACTACAAATCTCCAATGCAAATCACAACTTGCCTTCATTTATTAATATCGTCATTATGGAAGCAATGCTTGGCCTAAAAGCACAATGTTAGACGTGAATGAAAATATCTCATATCTCTGCTTTATTAGCTCCTCGCACCCTTATAAATCCATCTTAAATCATATTGTTAGATGCTTCTTGCCTCTCGACATTTTTTATCACCTATGGTTGATCGACTTGGTCTTTTGTTCAAATGTCAAAGTTGGTTCATACCTTTCAAAGTTCAATAATAAAAACTCAGCGACATGGACTGCCATCTATGTGACCTTGTTAAATATGTTGATAGGCATGTTTGTTTTGGAATAAGGTTCAAGTGAAAAAACCATGGACTCCTAAATTTTATGTTTTTTATTTTATTTTATTTTATTTTAACTAAGCCAAAATGTTAAACATTACAAAATTTCTACCATACTTGAATGGGGAGTGTCTCTTGGCGCAATAAATAATTAAAAAAAAAAAAAAAATCATATGAATATGAGTTATGATTTTTCAATCATAATATATAACTCATATTTCAATTTTTTTATAATTAATAATATTAATAATAATTTAAAATAAATTTAGTTTTTAGTTTTTTTTGGGACAATGCAAGATGTATTTTTAAGTAGTAGTTTATCACAAAAGACTTAGATCTAATAGTAGTTTATCTTTTATACATTTTGGAAGGTTTTTTACTCATTTTCCATTCTAATTGCTCATAATTCGGGGGTTAATTGGAATTACCCTGTTAAGTTGTGAACTATTCACAATCAAGTGAGTCCCAGATTTCTCAGCATGTTGAATCCATATATAATTAAAAACTAATTTTAAGCAACAAAGATTAAGATTTCACTAAAAAAAATTTACGAAATTATAATCAAAAACTCCAAAACATATAATTATACTCAAACTTCATTCTCCCAATTTCACTTGAAAAGAAAAGAATGAGTAGATTGATTAATATTGTGGTGTCATGTGTGTTCATCCCAATGGTATTTCAAAAAAGAGATTCCACTAATTTTATCATAGGGGTGACTTGCACATTGATGGAAAAGAAAGTAAAGATTTTAGTGTTTTATTATTATTATTATTATTAAATCTGATCTTTTATTATAAAAATAAAATTGAATGTTGTAATTTCTAAAATTTTAATATAATTAAATATAAAATATTAATAGTTTAATTCTATTTATTTAAAATGTTTTTATTACTCTTTTTTTTTTGTAAACTTAGTAGATTCTTTCTATTTTCTATTTATAAACAAAAAACAAGTCACAAGATACAACTTTAAGCCTCAACCTGCTCGTAGGAAACCAGGTCTGTTGGCCATCTTAACGAGTTATAGGCCATCCAAAACATAAACATCTTAAATCTGTTTCTAAATGTCTTCAAGTAGCTAATATTAGTATTTGCAGTCATACACATACTATTAAAGTAAAAGCTATCCGCTAGAATTTTAAAAAATTAAAACAAGGAAGATCAATTCTCATTTCAACACACAGAGGAGGTTCAATCAGTCATCATCTGACTCCACAGGAGTTGGATCTTTCACGCTGGAGCCAGGCATATCAACTTGGTGCATGATTTGCAACTTATTCTCGATTCTTCCCAAGCGAACACATTGATGGTGCTGGTGCAAGTTAATTTCCTGAATGGACCTAGTGATATCAGCTAAATTTGATGCATCTTTAGGGTCACCCCCAATCTCCTGAACATAAACTATTTCCTTAACTAGAAGGCATTTCAACAACCAATAAGTTTGAATTGAGTGATGGAATAATGACATTATGCCTTGAGAAGATCTAGATTTAAAATATGTCTTTTAATTAAGTTACTTTTTAAAAATGTACATGTTTAATTACCACACAATTTTATTGTAAAGTGTATTTCATTTAAGTTATAAAAGTGAATCATTTTCTTATTTTTAAGTCTAGAGGAATCAATAACTCACTGGGATTACCTAGGCAAGGCCCAAATTCAAAGTTGTTTGGTTGCCACTATGAACCCTAGGCTAGTTCCAATAGCTCGCAAGCCATCACATAACAGGTAATCTACGATTCAACAAGGGGTGAGACATGATGGGGACACACCCGTAAGAAGGGTTCCACTAGCAAAGGGGTGTATACTCTTATGTGAAGTCAACATGTGATTTGTGAGAATGGAACCTAGGTAGAGAGGAGAATAATTTGTCTTCCCAACCACACGACCTATGAACTTTTAGAATATAAAATAGAAATGCGATAAAGTAATACTATTATTCTTTTATAATTACTTTTTGCATACAACTTTAATTTATAAAGTAATTTCATTGTGAAAATGGCTCTCATTTATTTAATAAAAGTATGTCACTTTATAATTAACTTATTTGTAAAGTTGAACTTATAAGGAAAGTTAGACAAGACAAGGGAATTTTTTATACTTGGTAACCTTATTGTGTACCAATCACCACGTGGGCCAGCCTCTACCTACCATGTAGTACCTTGGTTATCTTTTATATCTTTCTTAAAAAGGGCATAACTTTGACATTTGAACTCTATGTTCAATGTTATTATTATTATTATTATTAACTACCTTTTTTTTTTAGAGCTTTTCATCCAAACAATGAGTTTCTAATTTCAAAGCTATCTTACCTACATATTTTAATGTGGCTAGTCCAAGTGATATTTTACTTACCAATAGCAAATACTTCTCATGGAAATCTTATATGGAGGATGTACAACAAAATAAAATACTTTACTAGATTCCCTTGGGAATAGGAAAATCCCTTACTAATGTAATAAAGAAAGCCTAATGGGATGATAAAATTAAGAAGCACACATACGCACATGCATATATCAACAAGAGAAATTTTAAGGATGGAAATTTATCTAAAATTTTAGAAACCTTGGCAAATAGTACTAGTCTTTAATATGCAAACTATGAAATGTTTGGTGATATTTTTGTAAAACTATTCAAAATTTTAATTATTTTATGAAATATCTATAATTTTTTGGTGATTTAAGGTAAAATATTTCTATATTATAAAATTTGGGCAAATTATTAAAAAAATTGGAAATTGTTGAATCTCTTTTTTTGGAAAAAGCACAAAAAATTAGGCAACCTACAAAAATTAGCCCCTAAAATTTTCCTTGTATATCAAAGTTCTTTCCCATGATCCATGGATGGTGAATGGGGTAATTAGTCAACCCTGATTATGGAGTCAAGAGAGTCGAACCTCTTCTCAACTTTGAGGAATAGAACTAAGCTCTAACTCATGATCATTTAAACTAACCCTTAGAACTAGTATGTAGAGGACCAAAAGGCCAAGGAGGTTAGAGGTTGTGGACTTAAAGAATATTCACCTAGTTGACCAACCCTTGGCAACATAAAATATGCAAAAGGAAGTTTTTTGAATGAAAAATTACGAATGTTAAATACATTTCCATGGGGAAATTGTAGGATTAGATAGTAAGAAAAGCAATGAAGCTATTGGGATGAGGCTCAATTGTCTAAAAGAATTTGATGAAAGCTTTGCATTTGCTATGGAAATGGAGAGTGTGGATGATCAGAAGGAAAAATAGTTAAGATGGGTGAGCAATTATGGATGGATTGTACAAAAGCATATACTCTCTAAGCCCATAAAGGAAGTACACGATAACCAAGAGTTCTATAATATTGGAGATATAATAGATAAGGAAAACAATCATGTACGGAGGAAAGGATAGAAATATTCTACTCAATTAGATTGAAAAATGTAGTAGCAAATGAATGGTAATGATATATATTTAAATTAAACTATAATTCCATCGTACTACTAAAGTGGATGATGAAATCATTTGATCCAAAATTAGAAAGTTTAGGAGGTCCAAAAAAGAAAAAAACTAAATTATCGAGTAAGGATGGAGGAAGAAGATGTAGGAGACAAAAAGTGGTGGTGGAAGGAAATTTGAAAACTGAAAAATGTCCTCTAAAGGCAAGTTTCCAAATTTATCTTTGACCAATCATCTAGGATAGTTTCAATAATTGGTTTTGGCAAGGCCTGTGCAAATGTATATTGTGTAACTGAGATGAAGAATTTATATACCATATGTTTGTGCATTGTTCTCTCTCAAAAGAAGTGGGAGTCTTTGAAATTGACAAATAGAAATGGGAGATGGGTAGAAAAAAATAATTTTGTTTGTTTCAAAGAATGATAGAGAGATAGATTAGTCTTAGAGCATAAGGCATTACTTTATATAATTTCATGGACACTAAGGGCTTACAAGGCATTAGATGATATTTTAGGATAAAGAGATTTACTAGTTTAGGCTAGTGATTAGGTAAGTTATGTATATGGGGGGAATTAGGAAGTCAACTACTTATATAAAGCTTATGGGTTTAAAATTATTAGAATTAGGCCAATCTAAGGATTGGGGTTGCTTTTATGAAGTGGGTCTAAGTTCCATAGAAAAAAAGTGGTGTTGGAGACATTCTATATTTAGAAGAAAATCATTATATCTCATTGAAATTGTGCATTGAAAAGCTTCAAACAATAAAGTTGATTTGCGTGCTCTACATTTGTTGTTAAAAATTACAATGAAGTATAACAAGCTAAGTCATACAGATTTCAAGATTGTAATTGACTTGGTGAATGATAAAACTAGATTGGAAGATTCATTTCTTTAACTAATATAAATAAAATTAGAAAAGTAAGAAATATGTTTATCAATATTACTTTTTTAGAAGAATAAGAAATATATTTATCACTATTATTTTTTAATATATGTACAATAAGATTATTCATAAAATGAGAGAAATAAGAAATATGTTTACTATGGTTACTTTTCAACACTGTAGAATGAGATAAACTAGAACACTAATAAGATTTCACACATAGACATATCACTTCATGAGGGTGGCTTACTTTTCAATATATGTATAATGGAGTTAAAAAAAAAAATTAATAAAATTTCAAAGGAAGACATATCCTTTAAAAAGGTTTATTGATGGGAAATACTTTCTTTATTAAAAATAATCCATTTATTTTGAAGTCTAATAAGGAAGGGGGAGCTTATTGTTGTACTTTTAATATGTAATAGAAATATACTAATTTTTTTATTGTATTTTTAGTAGGTAATATATATATATATTACTTTGTTTATATATATATATATAATAAATATTGAAAAATAAAATATCATAAATTTAAAATCATCATAACATCTAATTTATTAAATATTTAAAAAATAAATTATTAAAAATATAAATGTTTTCCTTAATTTTTTATATTTAATTTTTTTTTCATATATCATAATATACCATTATGATAAATATAACTAGTTTATAAATATTACACGACTTTGAACAATTTATTGTGACAACTGACCGATATTGAACTAAAAATAATCAATCCCTAATTAACTGTATGGAAAGAAGTTAAAAACCATGCTTCATGGGCTTTTAAGTTCTCCTTTTTTATTTGTACTTGTGACGATGACAAAGGCTGAAACCATCAACACAAACGTAATTAAAGATATCTGATATAATAATTAAAATTAAATAAAATTAAAGATATAAGAGTTTTTATTTGTAATATGAAATATTAAAAGAATTTAAAATGTATTTTTTTGTTTAATTTAAAATTGTTTTAACAATATGATATGTTAAGTTAGATATTAATTTTTTTGGGATTCAACTATGTTAAGTAAGTCATTCATTTATGACCATTTTTACGAGAGGTAGTCGTAACTGAATAATTTCTCAGGATTTTTGAATAGTCCACTTAGTACTCATTGTATCGGGTGATGTTCACAGGGGTGAAGAAGTGGGATTGAAACTAGTGAAATGAATCACATAGCGTCAATCATCTCTGTGAGCATCACCCGATGCAATGAGTGCTAAGTGGACTATTCAAAAATCATGAGAAATTAGTCAGTTACGACTACCTCTCGTGGAAATGGTCATAGATGAATGACTTACTTAACGTAGTTGAATCCCCCAAAAAAATTATAACTAATATAATGCACTACGAAAAGCCTTCAATACTTAGATATGTTAAGTCTTCCTAGCACAACCAGTTGAGGATGGGCCTCGTTAGCAAGACGACCCATGATAAAACCTCACAGGGGTGGTTGTGCCTTGTGCTAGGGGGACGAAACATGCTAAAAAATCCAGTGAACTAAGGGCTGGTGTGGCCTAGGCTAGGTGCGATCCCCGGGTGAATTTGATAGATAAGATGCCCCTAGGTCACGACTCTTCAAGTCTCAGGTCATGCCTGGAGGATCACAAACAACTTGACCCAAAAAAAATAAAATTAATGGTTGTTTTTTTTAAAGATTGAAGTGTAGTTTAATTATTAGATATTTTGGCTTTTTTTTTGCAGTCAATTTTGTGTAAATTTTTTCTCAATGGTGGGTGTTCACGAGGGTCATTGAATGTCATCAAGTGTGAAAAGAGGCATGGAATGGACTACCTCATGAGGTAGCCACCTAACAATTTTTTTAATATAATGGATGGGTGAGGTGCCACAAAACATCGAGAATGGATTAATGAAAGGTGGTGGGTGCAGGCTGGAAATGCAAGGCAGATTACTTCGGTATTGTGCCTCCTTCATGTGGCGCTTCGTGGGAATAATATAAGTGGTGGGTGTGCTTGAGCCCAAAGATATGTTGGTATCATGTTGGATTTTGGATAATTGGTTTTGTGAGAATTTATTTTAGTAAATGTGTTGGCTCAAGTGACATAATATTCTCCCTTTGGTTCCACATTGCATTTTTTCTCTCTATGCTTGAGTTTCCTCTAGAGAAATGATTTGGGATTGGGAACTATGGGTGTAATTCCACTTGTTATTTTATATCTATCTATGTTCACAATTCTACAAAGCCATATATTGTAATGTCAACTTGGGGAAATACAAAGGAATAAATTTGTTAAATGCAGAGGCAAGTAGGTTTAATCTCCATCCTTTTCTCATTTTCATGTGGTTTTCTTCTTTGCCTTTTCATTTAATCCTATAATTCTCAGCCTAGTTTATTGGATCAAAGAGCTTATTCCCTACAACTCTTTCTACTTTCTTAGTCTATGCTCTGTAAATTACCCTTATGTATTAGGAATTTCTTTGCTTATCCTTTTTTTGTTTCCTCGGTCTATCTGGTCGAGTTTTGTTTGCTCCATTTCAACGAAGAATTTCAATCTATTTGTGATAGGCCTCTCCTCTCTTGAGTTGGTCAACTCCTTTGTTCTTAACCCTCCTTGGTATAATTGTTACAACTCCACTCATCCTTGGTTTTGGTCTCCTGTCACTCCCCTCAACAAGCCAACCCCATCATTTTGCTTGCCACAAATTTATTTTTCGTTGGTACTCCCACAATCTCTTTATTACCCCTTACTATGCCTAAGGTAGGATGTCTTGCTACTCGCAGGGGAGGGAGATAAAACATTGTCCCCTCCAGCTCTAGGTATCAACATGTAGTGGAACAATAAAAAACCATTTATGTTCACTTTGTTCCTCCGAAAATCAGAGTCGAGATTCAAGAGGTTGAATGAGAGGCTTGGTTATAACTTAGATTTATACTAATGCTAATGTGGAGGTTGAGGTGGGTGGTCGGATTCTAGACATCCGAAACACCACAACTTAGAACACTAGATACATGCAAACTATTAACATTTATTGGCACTTAAAAATGATAATAAGAAAATACTTTGTGGAGTGCTCAAAGACTCATCAAGAAATTATTTTATGCATTGATGAGTTGCAGAAACTTATAAACAAGCTTAATGGTAGACTCTCCTCCTTGGAAAAGAAGATTGTTGACCTAAATTTCATCACTTCAAAAGAAGAGAAGGACCATCCAAATGTAATTAAGGTGGACTCTCCATCTAAGTAAATGATCTTACACTATATTTTTGTGATGTTTCTTATCATTAGCAAGGTTGCCCACGCAGATATGCATGTCATTGTTAATGTCATTAAGATAGTAGATAGATATATGTTATAATATCAAGTTATTTTTATTTTGAAGTTTAGATAATATACTATACCAAAAACTTTCTTTTTATACTACTGGCTTGGTTTCCCTTGTGGAAAACCAAATAGCAACAATTATTTTTGCATGTAAAGTAATTCCTAGTAATAGTTGTCTTGCTTGATTAAAAAAAAAAAATCTCAAAATTTCACATGGATTTGTTGGAATCTTAAGTTTGAGCTTGTAATTTGCATGATCCAAGTGTCACAGATGTATTTTAGAGAGTTGAATCCATTTATATAATAGAAAACACATTTTAAATAACGAAAAATCACAATCTTGCCAAAAAATATATTGTGAAATTTTAACCCAAAAAACCAAAATATCTAATAATTAAACTATATCAAAACTTAATAATCTAATCTAAAATTTGAAGATATTTAATCAAAATAAAAATCTATAAACTTAAAAACCACCAACAAGTTATTTTAAATAAAATATTTTTTAAATAGTAATAATTAATTAACTTATATTCTTAAATAATAACTGCATATATTTATCTTTATCATTATTATAAATCAAGTATAATAAATTAGAACAAACATATATACATATATTATTTAAATGACTTGAAAAATAAATTCACTTGAGAGTGGATACCAAATAAAATACAAAAGCATAAGTTGGTGTTTCTTTGTTGCAACATATAATGATTAGGTGCATGAATAACTAATATATAATAATTTTCAAAGAGGATGACAACGAATTTTATATTTGTAAAATAAATTATAAATTAAAATAGTATATATTTTCTATTTTCACTAATCTATTTTATAAGTTGGATATAATATTAATAAACCTTCGAAATAAACCCGTAGCCGATATTCTCTTGGCAGCGGATAACGAATAAAGAACAAACAATATTGTTTTAAGTTGATGTTTCTATGTTGCAACATATAATAATTAGGTGCATGCATAACTAATAAATAATAATAACAATCAAGTCCTGATGATGAACCACACTGGTTGATTCGAAACACGTCGATCAAATTTATTTGGATGTGATTTTTACCGAAAGATATTTTTTCACAATTTATGGATCACAGAAGCAATATTCCTAAAATCTAGTTTTTCTAATACATCTATTTTTCAAATTAAATAATAAATTAAATAACGTTGATTAAATATCCAAAACCTTTAGTTACTTTTAATATATTTATTAAGAGCTGTTTTAAAATAATGGAAATGGAGCTCACTTGAAAGTCGATTCCCGTCCTATTATTTAAGTATTATAACATCTAAAATTCCTGAAAAAAATATTATAATATTTATATGTTTAGAGTGGTTGAAACATTCTCCCCACCAAATAATTTATTTGCTTATTATAGTTATAATTAATATATTTTAGTTAAAAAGTAATGTCAAAATGATGAGGACCATAGAAATGATTACATGGTGGTTGATTTGTCTCCATATATTCTTCTCTAATGATGTCTCAACATTTAAAGACTAAACATTGATGAAATGATAAAAATATTAAAGTTTATTTTTAACCTAATTTAATATATTCTTTATATGATGGAACACAAATATAAAAATATTAAAGTTTATTTATAACATAATTAGGCTGATAGGCTTTCTCTTTTGAAAGAGAACCAGTTTTTCATCGTCAACATTTTTGATGTCCGACTGACACTTGTTCCTTGGCAGTTTTAACTTCTGGCTGACACTGTTCCCCGACACTTGTTCCCCCAATCCCTGCGACCGGCCATGGCAGTTATCCCGGCATGAACGGAATGGGTGAAATGAATTCTGTTTAAATTCATCATTGCCCACCATTTTTAAGCCGATGTTTTAGGAGATTTAGTTTGAATTTTTCATAGAATTTATGGCAATGAACCATGCCCCAACGACATTTTCTTCGCTTCCCTTCCCAAGACTGGAACCACATGGGGTAAGGCGTTGTTGCAAACTATCTTGGAATTTACTTCTGCAGGCAATAAGCATTCAGCAGACCCGAATGGTGATTCTGCTGCGGGTGAGAAAATGTTTGCTGTGGATGAGAAAAATCCCCATGTTCTGGTACCAACTATGGAAACTTATCTCTTCAATTCAAGTGACAGTGATCAGTATGACATTTCCTGCTTCTCTGATTTTCCCTCCCCGCGTCTGCTACACACTCATTTTCCAATCCAAACGCTGCCTCTTCTTATGAGGTCTTCTCCGAATTGCAAGATAGTTTACATTGCCCGCAACCCCAGAGATTCCTTTGTTTCCCTTTGGCAATTCTACGCCAGACTTCATGGAGCAAGGTCTCATTATTTGGACGGAGATCTTGCCAAAGAAATGGTGTTTGATGCATTTTTCTCTGGTTTCGATTATGGCGGCCCCTTTGCTGAGAACGTTCTGAGTTACTGGCATGAAAGAAAGCACGCAATCCGAATCAGGTGATGTTTGTGACGTACGAGGACCTGCAGGCCGATTGCGTGGGATGGGTTAAAAGAATGGCTCTTTTCTTGGGTTTTTCTTCTCCTCGTCTGGAAGAGAACACCCAGAGAATTGCAGAGAAGTGCAGTTTCGATACACTGTGCAACTTGCAGGTGAACAGGAAAGGGAAAGTGGGGATGCTAAATACGGAATGAGAAACGCCTTCATCTTCCGCGAGGGCAAAGTGGGCGAGTGGAAGAAGCATTTCACTCCACAAATGGAGGAACGTATTTATTTAGAGATCGAGCAGAAATTGAGCGATCAAGGCCTTCGCTTCACTAATAGCTTGTAGAAAGCTATTTCTCTTATGGAATTAGAAGAATATTTTGGAATTGGAACTGGATAGATATTGACAACCCTACTATTCTTAGGATTATAAAATTTTCTTGAAATCTATAATTAAGGTCCGACCCATTTACATTTTCTTATTACTTTTATTGCCAATTAGTTGCAGTGAAATTCCTTAGTGCAATGAGTACATTGCTCCATGCATAGTTGATGTTGTTTGCTATTATCGTAATTGTTATAGTCAGTTGCAGTGAAATTTCTTAGTGCAATGAGTACATCGCTGTGACCATAGCTAATGTTGTTTGTGATTTTCATTCTTGAAATCAAGATTAACAGAGGTCAGATTGTTTGTTATTTCATCTTTTTGCATATATTTTTTGTTATTTGTGAATCTTGTGGCTGCGTATGTACTAATAACGTTTTTGCTGCAATCCATGATTATGCTTTTCCTTTTATTTTTCTTTATTTCTGATCAGAGGTTGCGAGTAAGATAGGTGAACTGGAAATGCACATGCTGGGTCCATGCATATGAGAAGGTTTGATTCCACATTACTGGAAGTCACCACACTCTCGGGTTTTCATATTTCTCTAATTGTCTGACATTACTTTTTGCATACACTCTGGAAATATTCGGAGCAGGTGTTTTATTATGTAATATGCATCTGCAAATCTGAGCCGTCTGGGACAATTCAACATTGCTCTTGTATTTGGGCTGAAGTCGTTCCATTTTTCAAACTCTCTATTAGGATTGCCACTGTAGATTCACCAACCGATACACGAAATTCAAGTTCTAAGGCCTCATTTATGAAAACACTTTAGGTAGGCTACTGTTTCCAACTTATGGAAATGTCCTACAGTATTTTGGTATTGCAAGATAGTATTTCTGACATTGCCTTTTTGCAATCCACAGAAATAGGAACATAGTTAGTAAGTCTGATAACTCAATTTCTATCACAGAAATAGCAGCACAGTGGGTAAGTTAATATTTTTCTCTTCCTTTGATTCTTTCTAATAACAAATATATTACAAAGATTTTATATTACAAAGATTTTAGATTTTATCTGAATTTCTGGCAGACATTATATCATTTCCAGCACAAGATCCAATCCAGATACACAATGCAATTAAATTTTTATACCTAACCTAATGTTCAATAAAAAGCTTGATGGTGGTGTTTAGTCAATCAATTTATAATTAGATCTTGCTGTTGTTGATTTTGTAGAATCTGCTCACAGTGGCCTCCATTCTCCAACTGGCCTTTCAGAGTATTGGGGTGGTTTATGGAAACATAGGAACTTCTCCCCTTTATGTGTTTGCTAGCACTTTCATAAATGGAATCCATCATCCACATGATGTTCTTGGTGCTTTGTCTCTCAGAATATTCTCGCTCACTCTTTCTCCACTGCTCAAATACATTTTCATTGTACTTTGGGCCAATGATAACAGTGATGGTATGTAATATGAACCAAAATATGTTATGTAATATGAACCAAAATATGTTTTTCAACGTAAATTTTATCTTTGTATTCTGGATATAAGCTTATTGTGAGGATTAATGAGATGACAGGTCGGAATTTTTCACCTTATTCCTTAATATGCCACCATGAAAAAGTGAGTGTCATGAGGATAGGGAAATTTCATCATATAAGTTTGCAGTGCCCAATAGACAGCAAATAAAATAAAATAAAACTGCAAATTATGGACATTACCACATGTGCCTGAGAGTGTTCTGCCATTATATGTATCTGGTTGTTGGATCTGGGATTGATAAATTGTTCAGACATTGGTTATGTTCTTATCTTGGTCTTCTGCGTACTTGTGTTGAGTAGTGGTCCATAGAGTGGGATTGAAATTTTTGTTTAGGGATGGAGGATTTAAACAGCTGAAGAGAGGGTAGAGGCATGTGGATTGGAAACCCTTCATCTGAGGCAGAATTGGTGTGTAGACACCACAGACATGAGTTGTAGGGGAATCAGTGCAGCTCCTTCCTTGTGAAACACATCAGAGCCCCTCTACATCTGGTTAGTACTAGTACTTTCTATTCATTCATTCAACCCTTTTGGTTAGATGATTGTCAGCTTAGGTCTGCAGATCTATGGAAAAAACCCATTTGTACTGGGGATTCATAGGTTTTCTAACCAATTCATAATCACTGGATTTGATGGGGATTCTTAGGTATGCTAAAAAATTCATACTCACTGGATTTCCTTTTATGTTGAACTAAGATTAGGGGAGATCAGTATAGATCCCATGTTATATAATTGGTGTTATATATCTGGGTTTTTGTTATCCGATGTACTCAGCTAGACTGTTAATGGGTGATAGCAGAAGCACAAAGCCATCTAATCTCGGGACTGATATTCACATCGAAGATGCAAAGCTAGAAAAATCATACCATGATTCAATGGAATACTTGTGTGAACTCAAGATATATGCATCCTCAAGCTTTTGCAATCTCAAGGTGCATATCAAATCTTGAGTTTAGATGGGTCTGTGTTAGCGCCCCTATTCAATCACCTAATGCACCATTTAGATTAAATGCACTGTTACACGTTCAGACAGATTGAGAAAATATGACTGTGAGAAAAATGATTGTATCTTATCAAATATTTGTAAAGGGTTACACATCAGGTATATGGATGTGAGGATAGTTTCCCATCATCTTTGTGCTTGGTATGAATTTTCTGTCAATTGGAGATTAGGAATTCCTTTTTCTTAAGCCGGTTCTTTAATAAAATATTAGCCTCAACTTAATTAGTTGCACTTCTACGCTTAAATCATAAACCTCCAATTTCTTTGCAAGTGAGGAATGACTTCTTTGTCCCATCTCTATTTGAATGTTACCTTTTTGGAAGTAACAAATACAATACAAGCCATAGGGACTCAGAGAGCAACTTTTAATATTCTACGACTTCAATTGCAAATCAAGAGTTAGGACCCTCCTCCCTTTTTCCAAAAAAATTAAAAGAGAAATTATTGCAATTTAACAGATATATAATAGCAGGTTATACCTTTCTCTATATGCCATTTTTTGGAGCTTTATATCGTTAAATCTGTGTAATCATCTTTACAGGTCTGGCATCTAAACATGGTAATTGGCAGAATTTTTTTTTTGGAATATGAACATAAAATGAAAGGATCACTTACTGGTATTTCATGGGGCTTAATTTTATTTAATTCATTCAACTTTCAAAACAGAAAACACAGCTGCGAGAATAAAAAAACACAGCTTTTGATGCAATCTCCACACACCCACATTTGGCATACATGTCTATCAAAGCAGTCCCCACAATAACATTAGCTTCGAATCCAGTTTTAACAATGTACGAATGCATCGATTTTCCTTGTTGCAAAGCTGCTACGTGGGTACATGCCAAGAGCACATTCACCATGGTAATTGAGTTAGGCATCACATCTTCCAATTGCATGTCATGAAACAGTGTTAGGGCTTCTGTGATGATGCAATTCATTTTTGTTGAAATTCCTCCAGCACTTAAAATTGTGCTCTAGTCTTGTCTTTTATCTATTACCATATTACGATCAGATAGTTCACATTACTTTTTATCTTCCACAACATTGGGCTTGTACAACCCCTCTGTTTTCTTTGTCAGGAGCCACCACCCAATTGGTATTGAAAAATTGTGGCCTTCTGCATTATTGGTTGATGCATGCATAAGCCTAAGCCTATATTAGTATGTGCTCTTTCTTATGTAATGTTGCATCTTCTTTTTTATTGCATTAAGAGAAGCAAGGTGCATTCTACAGTCCTGTATGAGGGAGATTTGTAATGTCAATGTCTAACTCACATGTAAAATGTGGCATAAATCAATCCCCGAAAATTAAAATCCATAACAAAAAAAGCAGTTGTAGGAAAATAAACCAAATATTAATTAATATTTATACACATAGCAATGTAGATTCATCTTCACCTGGGCTCTTTTAAACCCCAAAAGATTTGCATTTTTTTATTTCTTTTTTATTTCTGTCAGTGCTTAATAGAGCTAGAATTAAGATGGATATGCACTGGTGTTACTAGAATGGCATATCACCATGATTGGATTTTGTTCCATATTATGATTCATTTATCTTTTCATGTGAGCGTTAGCTGTATTTGTTGTGAATAATCGCACACGGATAACAATTGTGAGAGAAAGCTAGTTTATATGGCACTATCCACACCAAAAGCTTTGTCAATCTGGAAGCTGGCTTTGGGATGCAACTCTCAAGGTTGATTTGATTAAATTCTCTTTCACCTTGGCACTAATGTTGCTGGTGGTACTGGTGTCATGGATTCAGCCAGCCTTAGTTGTTTTTCATTTCCTGTCTGAGCCCATTTTACAAAGATATAACTAGTCAGTACTGCAAACTCTTTCAAAAAGACACAGGTATAAAATCATGCTCAAAATCCTAAACCCCCCAGTCACGAAGTTCAACCATATCTGATACTTTAATTCTTCAGTCTTAGGAAAGCATGCTTGCAGCTTAATCCTTTGATTCAATATGTTTGGGTTAATCTTTATAGTGCGTTTGAGTGTTTGAGAGCTTCTGAATTATGAGATCCTTTTACTTCCTGGTCCAGAACAGACTGTCTTAATTTCATACAGTTCAGGAAGAAGAGCTCAAATAGTGTTTCCGTTTTGTATATGGTTATTTGGAATTGATACGGGTGACAAGATCAACATCAACAACATACTTGTAAGTCTGGCCAAGAGAAAAGTCCTGCACACATCGACAAGGAAAGAATTTCACATCAGATCACATCATAGCTGATTGATATTTTAACTCCAACAGTTCTACAACTTCCAGAAAAGAAATCTGTAGTACAGACCTTGACATCAATCGTTCTAAACTTCCCATCAAATCTACCTTCCAGAGTATCATTTTGTGTTGCTGTTTTGTATATGGTTGTTTGAGATTTCATATTAATTTGAAGATTCCGAGGTCGATAACTTAAACATATTAAGTGTTCAAATTTTCGAATATTCTGGATATTCTTAAAATGAAACTCACTGGATAACCCTTTTCTTCTTTGGATCATTGATTGATAAAGATTAGATTGAGTTGTTTCCACTGCTATTATCTTGGTCTCAATCCTCAAGTCATTGGGAGGGACCTTCGATCAAAACATTGCAAGTAATCAATATAAAAATTTAGTTAGTAGTCAATTTGGACTTTCTAGGTCATGATGAGAATGTGGATGCCTAATAATCATGGAGTTAAGGTTCGAACATTGAACTTAGACAGATTAATATCATAAAAATGACCAACCCATAAGCTTAAATACCTCTTACATATGATTTTTTTTCCTGATGCAGACATTGTAAAAGTGTTGAAGGTCCAGTCTATTATCATGTTCACCTTTCTTCTCCATCAAGAAAGTATTATCATGTTCATCATTTCTTCTCTATCAAGAAATGAATCTATTGAGGAATTTGGTTTTAATATTTGTGTGAAGATCTTCTCTTCTAAATTGCCATGGTGTTAACTTAGAGATTCCTATCTTTTTTCTCAGTGAGAATCTTCCTATATCATCGTAATATTACTTTAGACAGTCCAGTCTTTTTCTGAAAGGTATTTTGATGGGATTTCTCCTGTACTCAAGCTATTGAAAAGAAGCCACTGAGGAAACGTATTTTTATGTGATTTCCCTTGTACTTAAGATATTGAAAAAAGGTCATTGATGCTTCTTCCATGTAATGTTGGAGAGGCTTTGTCCAATAAATCTTTGAATTGCATGACCTTTAACCTTTTAGTGGATAATGGAATAGAAGGTCCATGGTAAGCCTAAAATTCCCAGAATTTGAGGCCTTGCTTTGGAGTTGTGGGGTAGAGTTAAACATTACCAATACAGATTTATTTATTGGTAAATGGAGTCCATGATTTTATAGAATTTGTAAATGATAGGCTGGGACCTAGGACATAATTCATAATAAAAATAAAGCTACTTTACTGTTTACATGGTCAAGTAAAAAAAAAACTTAGTTCTAGATACAATAGAGAAGGATAGAGTAATGTAGGTTTTAACATAGTCACATATTGCCAATGTCATGTAAGGGAGACTTTTTGAAATGACAACTTGTCAAAACATGGCTTATCAGAATTTCAGGTTGCCTACTAAGAAGAGATGAAGTAGTAGCAAAGCTTAAACGTTATACCATATTGCATGCTAAGAATACACACTGAACTGGTTACAAAAGGAGGTTTTGGTTGTAGTTATTTAGGGCTTGTTTTTATCAAAATAGGAAAATGCCCTGTTCAGGGGCTATGGTTGACTGAAGTAGGTGGAAGAAAGACTCTTCATATGTAGCATCTCAGGTGAAGGAAATTTATTGATGAGTTTAATTTTATTTTTAATTTGGGTTTTCCATCTCTAATGACATTATAAAATGACATGGACACCATACAAGTTACATGAAAGTCAAGAGCAACTATTAAGGAAATTTTAGTGGAAGAGATACCTTCCATACCTGACAAATATGTTTGAAGAAATACCTTTCAAGTCAAAGGTTTTCTCTACAATGCAACATCTCTACAGGGCCTTATGTGATGTTGTTGCCCTCCATCTTGGATCTGGGGACATTGCTGATCATTTCCATCGCAGCTATGCATGTTTTCCTTTTAATAGAATTTGTTGTATTAGGATTGGCCTGTCTTTGGGTTTCTGCTTCTGTTTTCTAATAGAATTATTAACAGACGAGAAAAGCAAGCAGCTACTCTTACAGTCATTGACTCACAGACTTTTAGCAGTTTTTCCTTTCTGCTGAGTTTGTTGATGTAGATTCTGTCATTTGTAGCGCAATTTCAAGGCGCTTTCAGTTAGCTAATTTTGAGAAAATAATGCAGTAGCAGTAACGACACATTGTACTGAGAGTTTAATGAATGATGAAGAAGAGCAAAACTAGCTTAATGCAGCCATGCTTAATAGTGACAGGCATACAAAGGAAACTGCAACATGGACAATATTGTAATAAGGCTGATGTCAGTGATGGTAGTTGAAGAAGGAGCTCCTACAACAGGGCCACAATAATATTTTTCTTAGAATATACATTTATGTTATGATTTACTTCTTAAAGATGGCTATTTACTTCACAGTAAATATTTGCATTTCTTCTTTCATGTACTTTGTTTTCTGCTAAGTAACAAGATTCTTGGATTTTGACCAAAGAACTACTTCAATTTTGACTAATGAAGGTTGGTTTCAGATTCCTTGGTTCTTCTGAATAATCACAACCAATTGAACAATATTGCATCTTCTGTTTGTTCTGCTAGACTTTTTTTAACAACTAACAGTGATCACAAATCTTAGATCACTTTTGGATCTCAGACTGTTTAATTATAAAGGTTCCTACACAACTCATCGAATAAGTCTCTACCTGCATAACTGAGAATTGAACAATAAGCCTGTTACTGCACAACTGAGAATTGAACATCATCTTTGTGCAAAATTCTACAAAATCTCCTTCATCTCAAAAACTACAATTACTTAAAATTAATAATTAACAAATGATACTCCTATCGGCCTCTCCTTGCACCTCCTGGGGCAACTGCTAGTTTAATATTGTTTTTAACGTCCCTTCATAGGAATTTAGGGTTATTTTCCCCATTTTTTTCAACATTTGGCGTCTAATGTTTCATTTATCTCTTATCATCGAATCTTTCTCTAAAGACATATAAATAATGTACGAGTGGGGCGTCACATCTGCAAGTTCAACAAGGTAGGAGGCACCAACTTTATAGAGACCTATCTACCTGTAACAATATTTTTACTATGCTTTAAAAATATTAAATTTAACAACTTAGTCTGTGAAAGGGCAAAATATATACTAAGAATTTATTTTTAAATTTCGAGGTGAATAACTTATTAATAGTATTTTAAATATGTGTTTTTTTAAATGAGGTTGAGTATAGGTCTGGGTTTATTGGAATGTTGGGTGGAAGAACGATCTTCTCAATCACCAAAATTATTAAGTATCATATATTTTTTAATTTATTACATAAATTATTATATATGGTTTAGTAGGTTAATGTAGATGTTAGTATTGTTATTGTGTCTAGTATGTTAATTTAGATGTATGTAAATTTAAAATAAATAAAATAATGTATTCTCAAGATTAATTATAAAGTTTTTGTTTTGATGGTTACAATTTAAAGATAATAAAAGTAAATATTTTTATTGATTTATTTAATTTTAGTAAAAGCTAAATATTTTTATTGATTTATTTAATTTTAGTAAATGCTTATCATAGTCATAATTATTATAAAATTATATTTAAAATATATTAATTGAAATTGATATAAAAAATATTTATTATTAATGCTATAAGTTAATTGAAGTTACGACTATTTTTCATGGAAATGGTCATAGATAAATGACTTATTTAATGCATTTGAATCTTAAAAATAATATCTAATATAATGCACTCAATAACCCCTATACTTAAAGTATATTATTTTTTTCTTAATCAAATTAATTTAAAATATATACAAATTATTATAAAAATGTCTAGAAATTTTTTAATTTTGTATATAATAAATTAAAATAATGAAATACTAATTAAAATGGATATATAAATATTTATTATTGATTTTAAAATTTCGTTTAAATAATTATGAATTAGAATTACTATGAAGTTTTATCATAGTCATCATTATGATAAAATTATACTTAAAATATATTAATTGAGATTGATATAAAAATATTTATTATTAATTTTAAAAGTTAATTAAAATTATTTTAAAGAAGTATATTATTTTTTTCTTAATTAAATTAATAGAAGTTTTTTATTTTGTATATAATAAATTAAAATAATGGAATAATTAAAATAGATATATAAATATTTATTATTGATTTTAAAAGTATGGATATATAAATATTTATTATTGATTTTAAAATTTAGTTTAAATAATTATGAATTAGAATTACCATGAAGTTTTTTTTAATAAATAAGTTGGAGATATTTTAAAATTAAATATTTGGAAAATAAATAATAAAATTTAATGGTTAAGAAATTGTATTTTTTTTATAAAAAGTTGTGAGTTCAAATTTAGAGAAGATAGATTACGTAAGGTTGAGTACGTATTCTATAAATAAGGGTCTTTTATATATCAATTTGATGTTTGGTTTGGTAATGATCTTCAATTTTAATTATTATTGGGCTCAAATATGAGGGGTTTCCACGGTGCATTATATTTAGGCCGATAGGCCTTTTCTTAAGAATTAATACTCTTTTTGTTTTCGTCAACACTTCTTGTCTATATTTGACATCTGTCTTAGGTGGATATTTCATATAACTCTGACATCTGTCTAACCATAATTCCGCAGATTATTTGCCCTCTTCATGTAACTAGACTTCCGTAGATAAATTCTGCAGGTTATTCGCCCTCTTCTTGTAACAGTTCCACAAATATTTAGTCATCTTCCTATTATAGTTGCCGCACTTGCAGGAAGGATGTCTCCAATTTGCAAGACTTGCGAGAGTTCCGCAGACATTTCACCATCTTTCTGTTACAGTGGTTCCCGCACCTGCGAGAAGGATGTCTCCAATTTTCCTTCACGATTCTTCGCTGAGCAAGGTAAGCCATGAATTGCCATTCGAAGATCTTAGTTGAGCGGAGTAATCGTTTCCAAAAAGCCATGAAATGTTGTGTAACCAGCTCCAAAAATAGAAGAAAAGAGATATGAACGCCTTAGAAATAAGCCACTTCGAGGGGGCAACCTCCAATACATTACATAAATGAACAATTCTTGGATGATACAAATGAACAAAACCTCCTTCTATATATAGGAGTCCATGGGGCCACAATATAATCCTAGTGGGCCACAATGTAATCCTAGCTGACCAAACAATAATAATGTAAGGGCACAATAATAACAATATGGGGGTTACAGGGGTACAAAAATAACAATAAGGGGTTACACTAACAACAATAAGTGACTATAATAGTAATATAAGGACCTAACATGCTCTTCTCCTTAAAAAAATTGTTGTCCTTAATGCTTGAGTAGCTCCGGGTGCTTTTGTATAAAATTCTCATCCTGCCATGTAGAATCTTCAGTGGGTAAGTTCTTCTTCCACTCAATGAGATACTCTGAAATTGATCGATTTTGTGGCTATCGAGTTCTTGTTTCCGTGACTGCTTCAGGTTCCAATATGATTTTTCTTACCTCATCAAGTTCTGGAAATATTGTTTCGAATTGGAAGATTTTCACCTATAACCTTCTTTATGCATGAAACATGGAAAATTGGATGTAGGAAGCTCCAATTTGTATGCCATAGTACCAATATTTTGCAACACCTTGTAAGGACCATAGTACTTTGGCGATAATTTATTATCCTTCTTAGCTTGCATGAGGGACATTTTTTTGTATGGCTGTAGCCGTAAAAATACCCAGTCTCCTACATCAAAACTTCTCTCGCCGCGATGTTGATCTACCAGTTGTTTCATTCGATTTTGTGCCAAATTCTTGTTATCCTTTAAGAGTTGGAGAACTTCTTGTTGATGCTCGATGTGATCTTCCACTGGTTGAACCTTCGAATTTTCTCTTAAAGATGATGTGATGGATGGTGGATGATATCCATAAAGTGCCATAATGGGGTCATTTTTGTTGCAGTATGGAAGGAAGTGTTATACCACCATTCAGCGAGAGGTAACCACTTGACCCATTGTGTTTTCTTATCAGATACAAAACAACGAAGATATCCTTCCAAACATTTATTCACTATCTCAGCTTGACCATCAGATTGAGGATGATAAGATGAGCTATGATCTAGTAGAGTACCCAAACAAGAAAATAATTCCGTCCAAAAATTTCCTGTAAAAATGGGATCTATGTCACTTACAATAATCTTTGGGTTTCCATGCAGCTTTTGAATTGTTTCCATAAATGCAGTAGCAACTGTACTTGCTTTAAATGGATGAGATAATGCACAAAAGTGTGCATACTTGGTAAGTCTATCAACTACCACCACGATAACATGCTTTCCTTCAGACTTGGGTAAATCTGTGATAAAATCCATTGAAATATCCTCCCAACATTGACTTCGAATGGATAAAGGTTGTAGAAGACCCGAGGTCTTAATTGTCTCAACTTTATTTTGCTGGAAAACCAAACATTCCACTACAAACTTTTGAATATTAGATTTAAGGCCATCCCAAAAAAAATTCTTTCTTCACCCCATGGTAAGTTTTTAAAACTCTCGAGTGACCTCCTAAAGGAGAAGTGTGCAATTCCAAAAGAACCTTTTGTTTTAGTTGGGAATTCTTACAAAGATATAAGTGATCTTTGTACCATAAGGAATCATTTTTCCAACTAAATGTATCAGATGTACTAGGATCTTGCTGCAACTTTTGAATAAGTGTCCACACTTCTTCGTCCTTCTTCCATTCATCCCTTGCTTTGGTTATCCAATCTGGTTGGATAATAGAAATGGTACAAAGCAATGCTTCCACCACTTCATTCTTTCTTGAGAGTGCATCTGCAACAACATTTAGCTTCCCTTTTTTGTAGATTATTTCAAAGTCGTAACCCAACATCTTTGTGACCCATTTTTGCTGCTCTTCTCAAGATAGTCTTTGTTCCAAAAAGTGTTTAAGACTATCATGATCGGTTTTTACCTTGAAGTGTCTTCCCATTAGGTAAGTTCGCCATTTCTTTAGTGCATGCAATATTGCTAACATTTCCTTCTCATAAATAGGTTTTTCGTAACACTTTCCTTTGATCGGGACGACTTTCAAAAGCAATGGGTCTTCCTCTCGCATTAAACATGAGAAATTCCATTTCCCGAGGCATCACATTCCACAATAAAGGTTTTTGTGAAGTCGAAGCGTAGCTAAGATCCTGCTAGGCACATTGCCTCTTTAAGATGTTCAAAGGCTCAGTTGCTTCGTGAGTCCATGAAAATGCATCTTTCTTCAATAATGTTGTTAGAGGTGTCATGGTTCTTCCATAATTCTTAACAAATCCTTACATATTAGCCCGTTAACTCTATAGAAATCCTCGCAATCGCTTTATCGTTCTGGTGGGACTTTCCATTCCTTAATGGCTTTAATTTTGTTAGGGTCTACTTTAACACTGTGAGATATAATATGACCCGTATATTCCACTTGTACTCCAAAGAAACATTTGGATGCTTTTGCATATAATTGTGTTTCTCCCTGCAATAGTTTGAGCACCACAACATGTTCAACATGATCCTTCCAAGACCCGTTGTAGATTAGTATATCATCAAAAAATACTAGCACAATTTTTCTAAGGAAGGGTTTGAAAATGGAATTCATCAACCCTTGAAATATAGAAGGTGCATTGGTAAGGCCAAAAGGCATGACCAAAAATTCATAATGACCCTCATGAGTTCGAAATGTTGTTTTCATATTATCTTCAGTCTTCATTCTAATTTGATGATATCCCGAACGAAGATCCAACTTGGTAAAATAAATTTCTCCATGTAATTCATCCAATAATTCATCAATAATAGGAATGGGAAATGTATCTTTAATGGTGAGCTTATTGAGCTCCCCATAATCCGAAAAAATGCGCCATGACCCATCCTTCTTGTGTACCAATACTACAGGAGCAAAGAAATAACTTTGACTAGGTTGAATTATACTTGCCTCTAACATTTCCGCCATCATACGTTCAATTTCACTCTTTTGGACATAAGGATATCTATAAGGCTTGATGTTTGGAGGAACACTTCGTGGAATCAAATGAATAGAATGATCATGATCATGGATAGGTGGGAGTCCTTTGGGAGTTTCAAACACCTTGGAATGATTGTCCAAGACTTTTTGGAGATCTGGAGAAACAGATGATTTTGATGTTGGAACTTCTAGTGAGCATACTTGTGCAATTACACCCCGTTTTTATTTCTTCAAAATATTTTTCATGACATTAGAGCTTATTATCTTTCCTGGCTTCCTTGCGATACACCGTAATTCAATTTCCTTCTTTCGAAAAAATTTCAAGAAAAGTTCTTGAAAATTAAAAGCTACTCGTCCCTGTAAAGACGTAACCATTGTGGTTTTAGTACAACAACATCAGCACCTCCCATAGGAATGGAAAGCATTGGACTAGTCAACACATATTCCCCCCTGGTTAGCTTGATATTATGGCATTTTCCAGAGTAATTTATAGTTCCTCCATTTGCAACCATCACTTGACATTCTGGTGCTGGGTATAGGAAACAATTCAATTCCTTGGTTACCTTACAATGAACAAAATTATGGTACTACCTGAATCAATCAACACTATTACCTTCTTCTTCTTGATATGTCCTTCTATCTTAAGAGTTTGAGGAGTGGTAATTCCTGCCAATGCATTACATGATATGGTCAGACTCATTTCTTCCTCTTCTAGGGTTGGTTCTTGGTGTATACCCTCTTCTTTTGAAGATTCTTGTTCATTTTCTTCTTACTCTTCACAATCTGTGTAAAATAATTTCTTTTCAGCACACTTATGACCTTTGGTGTATTTGCTATCACAACTGTAGCAAAGCCCTTTTTCTCTTTTTTCTTCCAATTGTTGTGGTGTCAACCTTGTAGGTTGTGGAACTCTAGGCGTAGCAACATTTCCTTCTTTATAGAATTGAGTGGTAGGCTTCCTTGTCGCCATAATTTTACATTCAACTTTTCTTGCCAACCTGAATGCCTTCTGCAATGAATCAGGTTCCAAAATGCGAACTTCATGTTGGATGTTATCCTTTAAAGTGCCTATGAAGAGATCAATCCCGTGTTCCTCTGGAATATCAGTTACCCTTATATTGAATTTTTGGAAGTCCTCAATGTGCTGCCCCACTAAATCCTTTTGTTTGAGATTTATCAATTGGCTAAAGAAAGTGTTGCTCTTTGTATCCTCATAATGCGCTATCATTTCCTCCGTAAAAATTGACCAAGTGAAAATTTTTTTATGGGAGCAAAGCCATCGATACCATACAAATGTATTTTGTTCTAAATGTAAAGTTGCAATGCGTACCTTTTGTGTGTTTTTCATGTTATGGAGATCAAAATATTGCTCCATCTGTAGTATCCATGTTACAGATCCTTTCCATCAAACTTCCTCATATCCATTTTTGAATATGGTGGTTCTTCCCACCAACATTAGAGCTTATGAAATCACGATTAACATTTATTTTTTTCCTCTCATCATGAGGTTCTTCTACTATATTTCCGCCATTAGGAATCATTTCGGTTTTAAGTTTGTCATCAAGTTTCATGTATGTTTATATCATTCTTCATGTTTTCCATGTTGTCTTTCATGTCATCCATCTTAGCTTTGATGCTCACTTCCCATGTCATCCATCTTAGCTTCCATGCCTTTCTTCAAACCGTCCATATTCACTTCCACGACATCCATCTTAGCTTCCATGCCTTTCTTCAAACCATCCATCTTCACTTCCACGCCTTTCTTCAAAACTTCCATTTCATTTTTTGTTGTTCTTTGCGAGAGCGAAATTTGTTGCACTTGCTCTTGTAATTTTGATATGTCATGTTGCCATTCTTCGTCTTCATGAGTCATAGTAGAGCCTTCTAAAGGCTTAATGGGAGTTGAATTCTTTTTAGGTGCCATTTTAGAATCCAATACTGATATCTATTCTACAATATTCCCTTGGAATCAATTCAACTTGATTCTTCAAACAAGACTTATGCAATTGGAAAAAAATACACACCTTTTACTTGCTTTTTAGGAGCTCTGTATTGAAATTGAATTATATCTGTAATTGAGAATCTTCAATATCTTAAATTCAGCACCGAAGTAGCTCCTCTTCGAATTCTCTTTTGAATGCCATAGGTCTGACCCGATTTGGATTCTCCAAGACAAAGTTGTGTCCAATCTCCCACAATGACCTAATTATGGACTTTTTTCTTAAGAGAGCGAACTTGTACGTACCTACGTGCCACCGTTTCCCTCCTTTGTCACTCGGGGGAATTATGGCCAAGAAACCGCGCTCCCGTGCACTTGTGACCAATTTTTACGGTACTCCAATCCGATGCCCAGAGAGAGAGTTATTGAACTTTTCCCACGATCACCTCTTTGAGATGAAATTCAGGAGCCTGAAAAAGCACTACCTTCCACAGATCATATCTCCAAAAATATTACGAACCAAGCTCTAAATTTTTTTGATGAATTTCCTTAGGATTTCAGCTTCGTACCATATGAATTTAAGATTCTGAACCTTCATAGAAAAAAATTTATAGCGCAAATTCCACGATGACCCGTTTAGTGCAGCGAAACCCTAGAATCCAAAGCTCTGATACCAAATGTTGTGTAACCAGCTCCAAAAAGAGAAGAAAAGAGATATAAACGCCTTAGAAATGAGCCACTTCGAGGGGGAAACCTCCCATACATTACATAAATGAACAATTCTTGGATGATACAATTTACAAAACCTCCTTTCTATATATAGGAGTCCATGGGGCCATAATGTAATCCTAGTGGGCCACAATGTAATCCTAGCCGACCTAACAATAATAATTTAAGGGCACAATAATAACAAAAAGGGGGTTACAAGGGTACAATAATAACAATAAGGGGGTTACACTAACAAAAATAAGGGACTATACTAGTAATATAGGGACCTAACAAAGGATGTCTCCAATTTTCCTTCGCGAGTCTTCGCTGAGCAAGGTAAGCCATGAATTGCCATTCGAAGATCTTAGTTGAGCGGAGTAATCGTCTCCAAAAAGCCATGAACTGATTGCCACTCGAAGATTCACTCTTACTCGCAGGTTCGTTAAAGGGAGGGATCATAATGATCGTTCCACCCCTCATGATGGTTCCAGGCTGCCTTCCTTTCTATGGATCGTTTTCCATGGGCCTGCTGGTTTAAATGGTCAATTTATCGGTCAAGTGGGTTTGCAGGTTGTTATAATGCTAGGGAGGCAGATTCATTGTTTGAGCATTTTGTAAGTATTTTTATTACCATTGGCTCTGGATTAGAATGGTCCAATGGACTCAACCTTGCCAGGGAGGAATATCTTGACAGTGTTTATGGGTTGTATGCAACAGACAGTTCCTTCTTTGTTTTAGTGAGCCTTCTGCCAAGAGTCTATAACCAGATACCAATTCTGGGGTTCCTCTCACCGTTTGTGGAAAATGAGCAAGAGAATGCATCATGACCGTGGGATGAGTTGTTTGACCAAACTGCATCAGTTAAACTTCGATTTGTTTGACCTACCGGAACTCTTTTGATTTGGTGGATGACAACCAAGGGCCATCGATTTCTGGTCAAAAACTGTTTGATTTACACAGGGTGATTTAATCAACTCTAGTTTTTTCCAGTGACTCCTTTTTTGCTTCTACTGTGCACTTGTAATTGAACAGAGTATGCCAATTTATTTGTTTTCTCAGTCCAATGGAACCAGCTTATGCAACACATTTACAATCTCTGAATCCAATCTTAGAATAAGATAGATGTACGACCACGCGATAAACAATACATCACTAAATTGAAGAAATCGAAATTGGCACAAGATCAATGGACTGTGGTGATAGAGACGATTTCAATCACACATTACATTATGGGTGGAATTTTGTCTATGATATCTAGACTCTTATTTCCACAAATGGTAAGCCTCGGGGTCCTCAATTTTTTTTTTTTACTTTCGCATCTTTGGTTGTTATTCTTACTTCAGCTTTCATTGACATCTGGCGAAGAGAAACCTTTTTCGATTTCAAAATAACATAGGAAATAGTTACAACCCCCACCAAAGCAGTGAGTAGCCACGCCAACATGAATAAACCAGAATCATAAAAAATACCTTGATTGTGAGAAATCAAGAACTCTGACAAACGCCTTCAAGCTTGTTGGAATTTTCTGGACAAATTCCTTAACATACAGACAGAGGAATAAAAAACAATTCCTCTTGAACAACACAGAGATTTAACTCAAAAATGTATAGACAGAGATGCATAAAAAAAATTGTTTCATTAATATGAAAAACTATTACAGAATGAAAATTATGTCTTCAGAATACAATTCTAGATTTACAAAATGAAAATCTCATCAAGCTGTTACACACACAACGTTCACAATTGCTCTCTGTCTATCTCTCTATTTTTCTATATTCATCCTTTGGGCATATTAACTAACTTAATTCACAGTGCACTCAATATACCTATATTTCTCTAACCGACTGTAGGAATTTATTACAACCTAATTCAATTGAATGCAATTGAGGACAAAACATCAAAATTCAACGCATTGATGATTCTGCATTGATGTCGAACTGCATGGTGGCAACGCTTGGTAGGTTTTCGCGGTGGTGGCAGTTCAATGGTTCATAGGGCGGAGACACCACATCGCAGGCGGCAACACCCCTCTAGTGGTTCCACAGAGGCACTCCTCCGTGAGTTCCAAACGGTCGGGCTGTGCCCTCGCAGCAGATCATGACCGTTGATCTCTAGTCAACGCCCGATGGGTGGGTCAACATCGGAGGCACCCCTCCGAGTTAAACGCCAGGCTGTTTGTGCTCCCGAGGTACATTGATACCAGATCAATGGTAACTGCGCTCAACGATACGTGCGAGGTTTAACTCCTCCTCACTGCTCGTGGTTTGCTGCCTCCGTAACATTGCCGACTCTGCGTTCAATGCCGTCGCTCAAGCTCCCATCAGCATTTACTGCGCTATCCTGCTGATTTATGCGGGTAGTTGGAATTAAATTCCAACACTCCCCCTTAATTCCAATTTCTAGGTTTTCTTGCATACCTAGGCATTTTCTGAAAACATCAAAACTTTTCTGTGTTAATGGTTTTGTGAGGATATTAGCAAATTGCTCCTCTGTTCTTCAGTGCCGCAAAACAATCTCACCATTATTAACCAATTCACGTATAAAATGAAACTTTGTATCAATATGCTTTGTTCTCTTATGAAAGACAAAATTATTTGATAAAGCTATCGCTGAGTTGTTATCACAGTAAATGGTTGTGCCTTTTTCCTGTTCATGACACAAAACTCTGAGTATTCTTCTCAGCCATACTGCTTGGCATGCTGCTGCTGTTGCTACGACATATTCTGCCTCTGCTGTTGATAAAGCAACTACTGGTTGCTTCTTGGAAGCCCATGAAATGGCTCTCGATCCCAAATGAAACACATATCCAGATGTGCTCTTCCTGTCATCTACACTTCTGGCTCAATCACTGTCAGTGTAACTAGTCAATTTAAAATTTTCAGATAAGGAGTAGAAAATACCGTACCCCTTTGTTCCATTCACATACCTGAAAATTCTCTTGGCTGCCTGCCAATGAGTCTCTTTCGGCCTTTCCATAAATCTGGAGATTAAACTTACAGCATGCATTATATCCAACCTAGTTGCAATCAAATACATGAGGCTGCCAACTATGCTTTTATACAATTTTGGATCAAAATCCTTGCTGCTGTCTTCTTTGCTTAATTTTAACCCCATGACAGTTGGAGTTACAACTGCTTTGCTGTTCTGCATGTTGAACCTTTTCAACACTTCTTCAACATATTTTTTTTGGGAAATAAAAATACCATTTTCATTTTGTTCTACTTCTATTCCAAGAAAATATCTCAAGAAACCCAAATCAGTCATTTGAAATTCACTTTTCATGACTGCTTTAAAATCAACAATGAGAGAAACTGCATTGCCAGTAAAAATTAAATCATCTACATATAAAACAACAATAAGAATCTTACCATCATTTTCTTTTATGTAGAGTGTGGGTTCTCCATCACATTTCTCAAATCCATTTTCAATCAGTTAAGCATCTATTCTGTTGTACCATGCTCTTGGTGCTTGCTTCAACCCATAAAGAGCTTTCTTTAACTTGCATACTTTGTTATCTTGGCCTTCAATCTCATAGCTTGGAGGTTGTTCAACATATACCTCTTCTTTCAACACTTCGTTTAGGAATTCAGATTTAACATCCATTTGATAAACCTTCCATTTGTATTGTGCTGCTATGGACAACATTGTTCTCACTCTTTCCATCCTTGCAACCGGTGCAAAGGTTTCTTCATAATCTCTTCCTTGTTGCTGCTTGTAGCCTTTGACAACAAGTCTTGCTTTGTGTATTCCAATCTTGCCTTTAGCATTGCTCTTGGTCTTGTAGAACCATTTAACTCCAATCACTTCTTTTTCTTTAGGGAGGTCCACTAACTCCCATGTATTACTCTTTTCTATTGCACCAATTTCTTCATCCATTGCTTCAATCCATTTTTCTTCCTTTACAGCTTCCTCAAAATGAATTGGGTCATCAACATGACAATGCAAAGTAAATAAAGAATTCAGACCGGCATTATCATTTACCTCTCCTTGTTCATAAATCTCACTCAGATTTCTGAATCTTGGTCTTCTTGGTGTACTTGGAGTTCCACTTGAACTCGATGGAGTTTCAGTTTGCTGTGGTGTGCTTGGAGAAGCACTTCCTTGATTTCTCAAGGCTGTTTTGTTTCTAGCTTTTGGTGTGGTTTGTTGTGCTTGTGGTGGTGGAGGAGGAGCCACCAAGGAGGGATTATTTGCTGTTGTCCCTTCCTCTTCTTCTTCGTGAGACACACATGTCTTCACATTCACTATTTTCTCTAAGCTTCCAACCCACGCTTCTTCAATGAACTGCACATCTCTGTTGATTATAGCTTTCTTGGTGAATGGATTATAGAGTTTTTATGACTTGGAATCATCACTGTATCCAACAAAGATACATTTATCCCCCTTACTGTCAAGCTTCTTTCTCAGCTGATCCCGGACATGTGCATATGCCACACAGCCGAAAAATTTCATGTGGGTGACATGCTGCTTTATGCCGCTCCATGCTTCTTCCAGAATTCTGTTCATGACAACTTTAGTTGGGCATCTATTCAAGATGTACGCTGCACAATTTATGACTTCAGCCCAATACTCATTTGGAAAATGTTTTGCCTTCAACATAATTCTGACCATGTCCATGATGGTCCTATTCTTCCTTTTTGCAACACCATTTTGCCAATGTGTGTACCTCGTGGTAAATTTCTTATGTATGCCGTTATCCCTACAAAAATGTAGGAACTATTTGGAGATGTATTCTCCAACTCTGTCAGTTCTTAGCACTTTGATGTAGTGCCCACTTTGCTTCTCAACATGAGCTTTGAAGTGACAGAACTGTTCAAACACTTCACTATTCTGTTTCAAGAAATACACCCATGTCTTTCTGGTGTAGTCATCTATGAATGTCAAAACATATTTGTCTCCAGCTAAAGATGGTGTTTGCATTGGTCCACACAAATCAGAGTGGACAATTTCTAAGGGTGCCTTTGCCCTTATAGTCTTCCCTGCTGGAAATATTTCTCTGTGTTGTTTGCCCAAGATGCAGCCTTCACAAAGGCTACCTGATTTCTCAATCAATGGTAATCCCTTTACCATTCCCTTTCTCTGCAACAAGTTCAGGCCTTCGAAATTGAGATGTCCAAATCTTAAATGCCATAACCAGTTTTCATCTTTCACTTCCTCTTGAAAGACCTCTTTTGTTACAGCTGCTACATTTCTTCCTTCCTTCAAGTCTGCTCTGAGATTGAGAGGAAACATTCTATTGCTTGTCATCTGCACCTCTGCAATGACCTTCTTTCTTGGAGGTATGTCCATGATTGTGCACACATCATCTTTAAAAAATACATTGTAGCCCTTGCTAATGAGTTGTCCAATGCTTAAAAAATTACATTTCAAGCCAGGTACATAATATACATCTGGCACAAACTTCTGTTCTCCATTTCTTGCCAGGATACTGACTCTGCCTTTTCCCTTGACAAAGATCTTACTATCAGTTCCTGTTGTTACTTCAGATTTAACATTTTCATCAAGATTGGAAAACATTGCTATGTTTCCAGTCATGTGGTTACTACAACCTGAGTCTAAGAACCATACATCATCCTGTTTATCTTGTGCTATATTACATGTTAACATCACATTCTTCTGGTTCTTATTTTCTTCTTTTGCAAAATTAGCATTCTGCCTATTATTCGTGTCATTTTGATTTTTCCTACATTCATTGGCATAACGCCCATACTTCTTGCAATAATGACATTGGAATTGGGATTTATCATACCTTTTTCCATTAGCTTACTGTTGGCTTGAGCCTTCATTCTGGTTTTGATTGCTGCTTCTTCCACTCGAACTTGCAGGGCTGTTTCTACCTCTGTTTTGGCTTCTACCTCTTCCTCTGTTGTTTGCTCTGCCTTGACCTCTGCTTCGGCCGAAAGACATTTGAGTCTTGAAAGCTTGTTCCAATGAGGAATCTGATCCTCTGTTCAGTCTGTGTTCATGAGACATCAAGGATGCACTCAGCTCATCCACTGTAAATTGTGAGAGATCCTTTGTCTCTTCTATTGCCACTATTGTGGCATTAAATATTGAGGGTAAACTTCTCAAGATTTTCTCCACAATTCTTCTGTCTTCAAGTGTCTCTCCATGAGACCTTATCTGGGTAACCAACCCAATAACGTGAGTGAAAAATGAGTCTATATTTTCTGACTCCTTCATACAGAGAGTTTCAAAATCTCTCCTCAGCATTTGCAACTTTGCTGTCTTCACCTTCTCCATGCCTTGATAGGCTATTTTGAGAATATCCCATGCCTCCTTAGACTTTTTTGCTGCTGCAATCCTTGGGAAAATACTCTCATGTACAAATTGAAAAAGATAGAAGAGGGCTTTGGAGTCCTTCTTCCTATTATCTTTTAGCAAGTCTCTTTCTGCTGCTGTCAAAGCAGCCAACGCTGCTGCATCTGCTGGTTCTGGGTAGCCATTCTCAACTAGCTCCCATATGTCCTGTGAAGCAAACAGAGCTCTCATCGTGATTGCCCAATATCCATGATTCTTTCCATTAAACTGTGGAAGTTGGGGATTTTTCAGAGTGGTGCCTGCTGCTACCATTCTTGACTATGTTAAAAAAAAAACTATTTTGACTGTGTAAACAAACAGAAGCTTTCTCTGCTGGAGAACAACCGCTTCAATAAAATTCTTACAGCTTCTCCAGTGAAGAGAAAACTCTGCTTTGTTCACTGAGTGCCTAGACTAGCTTTGATACCATGTTGGAATTTTCTGGACAAATTCCTTAACACAAAAACATAGGAATAAAAAACAATTCCTCTTGAACAACACAGAGATTTAACTCAAAAATGTATAGACAGAGATGCACAAAAAAAATTGTTTCATTAATATGAAAAACTATTACAGAATGAAAATTCTGTCTTCATAATACAATTCTGGATTTACAAAATGAAAATCTCATCAAGTTGTTACACACATAGCATTCACAATTGCTCTCTGTCTGTCTCTCTGTTTTTCTATATTCAGCCTTTGGGCATATTAACTAACTTAATTCACAGTGCACTCAATGTACCTATATTTCTCTAACCGACTATAGGAATTTATTGCAACCTAATTCAATTGAATGCTGACAAAAAATCAAAATTCAACACATTGATGATTCTGCATTGATGTCGAACTGCATGGTGGCACCGCTTGGCAGGTTTTCACGGTGGTGGTGGTTTGATGGTTCGTACGGCGGAGACACCACATCGCAGGTGGTGACACCCCTCTGGTGGTTCCACGGAGGCACTCCTCCGTGAGTTCCAAATGGTCGGGCTGTGCCCCCGCAACAGATCATCATTGTTGATCTCTGGTCAACGCCCGATGGGCGAGTCAACAGCGGAGGCACCCTCCGAGTTAAACGACGGGCTGTTTGTGTTCCTGCGGTACGTTGATCCCAGATCAACGGTAACCGCGCTCGACAATATGCGCGAGGTTTAACTCCTCGCTGCTCGTGGTTTGCTGCCTCCAGAACATTGCCGACTTTGCGTTCAATGCCGTCGCTCAAGCTCCCATCAGCCTTTACTCCGCTATCCTGCTGATTTATGCGGGCAGTTGGAATTAAATTCCAACAAAGTTTTCCATTAAAGGAAAAGAGCTATGTAGATGATTTCAAACTATTAAAGTAACTGCTCTCTTCTGTTTATTTCTGTGGTTGAATGTGTTGTTTTATATTTTTATATTTTTAATTTTATTTAAAGAATATTATTATTTTAAAAAGGGATATTGGGTAAATTACAAATTGAGCAGAGAGTGTATTACACATCTTCATTATATTGTAATTTTTTAAAAATGTGTCATTTATGGAGTTCGCAATATCCTCCCTCAAGAAACGCCTTCTTAGATATTAGATATCAGATTTTGGAAGACTGAAGAACGATTCAGAGATGAGATTCTTATTATTATTTTTATGAATTTCATTGGCTTGTGATCTGGACAAAGCCGTGCGTTTCTTAAATTATAAATCCACAATTATATTCTCATTTTCATGTTCTCTTCTAGCTTCTAACAAGTGTATATTATATCAATTTCCACCTTGTAATGTTGCTTTCAAACATATGCTTTGGAACAAAAATAAGACTCTCCATTACTAGTGGATGAGCGCTATATATAAACCCCTTATAATACTTCCATATTTCGATGATATATAACTAACTGTTCTCGGCAGAGTGCAGGAGCCTTAGACATATATTTATAAAGTTGCAGGCCTTTTATTTTCGACAATAAAGATTCTTTTTTCAATTGAGAAAAACATACTACTTTCATTAATTAAAAGGAGGGAGTTATATATTTCTATTAGAATTTAGTTGTTCAATTTTTTATTTCACTATGTTGTCATGGCATAAAAGAAACAAATCTGCTAACAAATAGTCACCTGTGGTAAAAAAAAGAAGGAGTTATATATTTTTGTTAGAATTTAGTTTTTAAATTTCATATTTTACTGTAGTCATGGCATAAAAGAAACATATTAGTCAATAAATAGTCACCTATGGTAAAAAAATATAGAGGAAAACTTCCAGTAATTTAGTTTTTAAACAACATATTTCACTGTAGTCATGGCATAAAAGAAACAGATTTATCAACACATAGTCACCTGCGGTAAAAAAATATAGAGGAAACTGCCTAGTACCTCAACATGGCTAAAAATACAAAATAAAATTCCATATGCCTGGCAGAGGGTCAACAAATGGTGTCTATGAGCAAAAAAGGAAATAAATAACCCAGTTAGTGCACAAAGGATCCAGTTTTCTGATGACTCAGTCAATAAATAGCTCAAAGAAAATCATAAATCATATCAAACTGAAAATAAATTGTACTTTTAGAAAGAGCATAGATATCCATCAATAAATAGATCCATAACGTTGTATTATATATAACTACATTGAACACCTTTATAAGCACTAAGTGATTGCAAATTCTCAAATAGCAGGGGATATTTGCATGAATTCTCTCATTTTTTTTGGTTTCATTATGATTTTTCCTCGTACTTAATTTGACTGTGAGAGACATTTTGTGGCTTATTATATTCAATTTCAAGAGCACCAATCTTCTATTTCTGGAATAATGAAATGGTCACATTTCAATCCATAAAACTTGTCCATCCTTACTAGTACCACTCGTCAATACCAATACATTGCCTTGTATTCACAACTATGATAGATCCTTTGTGGCCAGTGGTTGCATGTAGAATTGTCATGTAATTTTATGAAAAAAACAAAAAAAATTCCGCAAATGGAACCTCTTACATTTTTAATGCTCAATTGATAATAGAAAACTCTATCCCTAGATCAAAATTTTCCTCTTACGTTTTTAATGTTCAACTGATAATAGCGAACTTTATTCCTAAATCAAAAATTTCCCTTACAATTCTGCTACAACAGTGGCAAACATGAAAAAGTTGTTAGGACTAACATAACTTTTTGAAACAAGTTAGTCATCTTAAAATTTATTGTGCTTTATCCCTAAGGGTTAGTTCCATTGGTTGGTGATTTTATAATTCGAATGTTATCATTAATCTAGTATGTTGTAGAAGTCCTCAATTCAATTCCCACAATGTTAATTTCTAAATTTTATTCTCTTTGGAAAAGCTGATAATATTAGGATACCCACAATGTCAATTTCTAGATTGTATTCTCTCTTGAAACACTGATAATATTGAGACGTTGAATTCAAAGTGTACATGTGTTTTTGAAATTATCACAATTTAACTATCCTATCGCCCTCCCTTTGTACCTTTTGGGACAACTGCAAGTAGATATCATTTTTGGGATTCAACTGCGTTAAGTAAGTCATTCATTATTTTAGTAAACACTTATCATAGCCATCATTATTATAAAATTATATTTAAAATATATTAATGGAAATTGATATAAACATATTTATTATTAATTTTAAAAGTTAATTGAAGTTATTTTAAGGAAGTATATTATTTTTTTCATAATTAAATTAATTTAAAATATATAAAAATTCTAGAAGTTTTTTAATTTTGTATATAATAAATTAAAATAATGAAATACTAATTAAAAGGGATATATAAATATTTATTATTGATTTAAAAAGTTAGTTTAAATAATTAGGCTTTTTTTAATAAATAAGTTGGAGATATTTTAAAATTAAATATTTGGAAAATAGATAATAAAATTTAATGGTTAAGAAATTGAATTTTTTTATAAAAAGTTGCGAGTTCAAATTTAGAGAAGATAGATTCCATGACGTTGAGTACTTATTCCATAAATAAGGGGCTTTTATATACCAATTTGATGTTTGGTATGGTAATGATCTTAAATTTTCATTATTATTGGGCTTAAGTATGAGGGGTTTCCACAGTGCATTTTATTTTCTGGGCTGGGATGGGCAACCCCTCGGGAAGTCCTAGTTACCGGGTGCAAGCCCCGAAAGTGATGATTGACGCTATGTGATTCATTTCACTAGTTTAATCCCACTTCTTCACCCCTGTAAGCATCACCCGATACAATGAGTGCTAAGTGGACTATTAAAAAATCGTGAGATATTAGTCAATTACAACTACCTCTCATGGAAATGGTCATAGATGAATGACTTACTTAATGCAGTTGAATCCCAAAAATGATATCTATTATTGGGCTGTTAAATATATTCTTAGATATATTTTAGGTTTGATCTTGAGCCTTGCTCTGGTTACTCCAAAAAATTATTGATTCACCATAATTAAAAAATATACATACAAATAAATAATTTAGCACACATGATTAACTCAAAATAAGTTGATAAAACTATATTTATTATATAAATTTTATAAAAAATATAAATATAAATAAAATAAAAATCCTCTCAACTTTTTATATATATATATATATATATATATATATATATATATATATATATATATGAGTAGTCTAACTTATAAATGAAATGACATTTTTCTGGTTAATTTTAACTGAAATCTATTGCTATTTTTAAAAACTTGAGTTTTAGTTGTTTAATCTGTAGAATTCGAGTGTCGCAAGGGTTTTTCAAGGTGTTGAATCTATTTATGCATTCAAAAATGTATTTTAAATAACAAAAAATTGCATTCTTGAAATTGTATTGTTAGATTCCCGTGAAAAGTCTAATTTTCTAATTTAATATTTTTGTTTTTTTGTCAATTTGTCTGTGTTCCGCCAGGTTTGAATCGTGGCTTGAGAAATCACGACCCAGGGTGTAAGACCCACGAGTCGAGGATGATGACCAAGGGCGTTGGAAGCATTCGGTGGAGATGCGACGAACGACAACTGATGAAACGACAAAAACCATGACGAAAGGTTAGACGAGTGCACTGACGAATGAAAACAACATTTGGCTATTATGCGATGTTATTATGGTGATGGTGCGACGTATAGGAGCGACGGGAAAATATGCGTTAAAAATGGCTAAGTTTTCTCTTGAATGTTTATAGGCTGGTTGTGGTGGCAAGCTGATGCTAAGGACAAAACATCACATTGTAACCAAGGCTTTATGGACGTTTAGTGGGTCGGCCTTATATGGGTCAAGCCCCACCCATGGAAGAAATATGCGTGGGAAAACACATATATATTGGAGGACGTGTGATGGAGAGAAGCAACATGAGACATCAACATCTTGTTGATTCCACCATTGGCAAATAAAGGCATCGAGCTTGAGCGAAGTTCAAGGGTGGAGGATGAAGCCACAACGAGGAAACGAAAGTCTAGGCCGAGTTGGGTAAAACGTGTTCAATGTTCACCCACAGGTCAAGTCGGGTTCCTTTCGCAAGGCGCGTGCAGGTTTGATAGGTCAAGTGGGGTTCAACTCGACAACACGTGAAAAACAGTGTTCGGTGTAGGTTGAGTCGGGTTCATAATCTCATTCACATTCAGGATGTGCAGAATAGTGAACTGAAGTGCGGAGGGCGTTTAACAGGGTTGGGTCGGTTCGAACATGACTCGAACGTGTTTAGGAAACACGTGCAGATAGTGAACCTAGTGACCCACGTTTAGAAACGCGTTCAGGGTGCCGAGGGTGTTTGTGATCCCAGTGACCCAGTTGAACGAGATTTTCGGGCAAAATTCAGAAACGGTTCTAAAGGAATTTTTAGGATCCTTATTGATTGTTTGGGTTGTTGGGGAGCTGTAAGGCTTGGAAAAAACACAAGCACACTTGGAAAGGAGTGTAAGTGGCTTCCACAGACTTGGGTTGTATAATTATTGTAAATTGTATACACTTACTGAAATATAACATCGGGAAGAATTATAATCAGGGAGTTTCCCCTCCCTTGAATGAATGGGTGTTCTTGTGGATTGATGTTGATATTTAATGTTGTTTTATTTCCACTGCATATTTAAAATAACATTGGAATATTAATAATTGTAAGTATTGAGTTAGGCATAGTGTACATACTTGAGTATTACGAAAAGAAAAAGTACGGTAGTGTTGCACCCGCTATAAGTTGGTTGAAATACTACCACTAGTGGGAATAAATTTTTTCAAAAGTTACACATGAGGACAGTAATGAAAGGAGGATGGAAAACAATAATTAAAATTGACACTGCAACAGCGATTCAATATCATTGGCAGATGACCATAAAGTTGTAGTTGTGTCGGATCAACTTTTTCCCAGAAATTACAATAAAACATTATTGTTGTCCCATTGATAAGAAAGTTTCCGAAGCTATACACCCCTAATCAAATCCTTCCTACCATCCACCAGTTGTATGACAAATCTTAAACCTTATCAATCGTTGTTATGCTAACTTTTTCCAAATGTCCATGTCATTTTTTTCAAAAGCAAGGCAGAAAATCGAACTTTCATTTATCCTCCCTTTTGACACTTATATTATTTGTCTGCTCTGCAAAAATATTGGAGAATAAAAAAAACATTATACCATTTCCTTTCATTTTCATTTTGAAGTGGTGGTTTTAGTTTTCTTGTTAAAGATCACATCAAAAAGGAAACCAGTATGCATATAAATGGGTTAGTATGGTACTTTTACTTTCTTGTTTTACTTTATTTTGAGCAATAATACATGATAATAGTTGATTAAGTTTAGTTTAGTTTGGTTAGTTGGGAAAAATGTTGTTATCTTCCACATCTAAATGAGTATTTTTTGTAATTACTTTAATTTTACTATTTTAGTAATCTTTGGAAAACTTAAACATATATATATATATAACACTAATGCGATTTTATTTATTTATAATGTAAGCACACATGTTTTCCCCAAAAGTAATATCCATCTTAAAAAAACTAGATCTCATTATCTTCACCTAAATTTTAAATATTTATAAGAATTGAAGTTAAAGGAATATAAAAAAAGTGTTGTCTATTTTACTTATAATGTATTAATATGTAGGATATGTCAACACATCTATATAAAATGTGATAGAGTTGAACCTCAGAATTGATATAAATTTGTGCCTTAATGTGGTATTGGTTATAATGTGTTTGTGTTTTTATTGATATGGTAATGATTATAATATGATTGCATTTTCAATTTTAAAATTTGGTTAATTTCGTAATTGCACTATTGAGAAATTTTTACAAATTTGATATAATTTTTTTACAAAATTGATATATATATATATATATCAATTTTGTAAAAAAATTATATCAATTTTGTAAAAATTTCTCAATAGTGCAATTACGAAATTATATATATATATATATATATATATATATATATATATATATAATTTAAAATTTTCATATGACATCTAAGTTCACATGATATATATTATTTTTGATTGGTTAAAAGTTTATATCTCTTAGATATAAGGAAATAGGTGAATATTTTAAGACTAAGAGGTATCTAATAAGAATGAAACTTTATCTTCTTTCAAATTATTAGTAAGTTATTTCAAGTAGTAGGGATTTTTTTCAATCAAAATAATGAGTCAACTTGTATTCTTTGTGAATATCCGTTACACAAGAATTTGTCACCGTCCCTACTTCATTCCCCGTCCCGCACAATGGAGGACCCATAACGGACTATGAACACCGTCATGCACCGAAACATCATCATTGCATCCCTCTCGAGTATGAGCTTCATTTCCCTGAGACACTTCCTTGCAAAATCCATGAAAAATGTACTCTTTTTGCATTGGCGCGGTAGACAGTTCACTGCCGCGCCACTCGTGAAATCTCAGGAAGAGGTCGCGCCACTTGGCGTCCGTCAGATTAGAGCCAAACAATCGCGCCACCCCTTTAAGGAGTGTTTTTTAAATAAAGATGGCGGAAGTTGAGTTTCAACAAACTCAGAAACCATTGCCTATCTTGAGTTGGGAGGTTTGGCTGCGGGAGTTCTATGAAGGGAAGTGGTTTTGCCACCTCCCATGGAACCTTCCTTGTTGATAGGGCCAATCCCACAATAATAGGGATCCCAACTCCCTCCTTCCCCATCTATAAAAGCCTGCTCAATTCCATGGCAAGCTAGTCTTCAAGGGTCTCGCTTCGCATCTCCTATTCCCAAGTGCTCTCTTTGAACGAAAAAAGAATCCTTCCTTTCCCTTAAGGCCCATTCGAGCAAGGAGACCATTGTCACGAGACTCTGGAGAGGTTTCCCTTACCCCCGGCGAGCTTTGCGAGACGTGGACGACCGGAGACCCGCGCGAAGGAGGCCGCAGCGTCAGAACTTGGTTGTAACTTCTATTCGTTTACCACTTTAATAGATGACTATGATTATGGTTCCACTCCTTTTTCCATTATGTTAATGCGAGTAATGTCTTTTTCCGACCGATGTTTGTCACGCATGCTTGCCCGCTTGGTATCCGTTGTTCTTTCTTCGTGTGTGTGTTCAATCATACCGGGAGATCGGGAAGGACGCATCCCGCGGACCCGATGATTCGGGGACACTGCTTTCGCATCGAGGCCACCGCAGTCCAGTAGGTTCTCATCCCAAATCTTTCATTCGCAACTAGGAGCCCGCGCTAGCAGGATTGTTTGTTTGTTGCCAGGACCGCCGGGCTAGTAGGGATCGCCCGTGTCCGAGAGGATTTACCTTCTGCACTGGCGACTCGTCGGGGATCGTCCGGTTTTCCTTGTCTCGTTTATGATTGGTTCGCTTTGATTGTTTCTCCTTGCTTGATGCACCTTCTGGGTTGGGTTCTTTCATTATTTTAGCCTTGTGGTTTGCTTAGCTTCAGGTTGGCATTTTTCTTCGCATTGGCTTGTTTTTTAGCCGCTGAAGAATCAATCGGCGCGGGTTTTCATCGACAGTCGTTTCACTTCTGGCGCGGTTGTACTGTCTCCGTTCCCCGCGCCCGGCTCGGGGCGCGGGTTTCCAAGGCTTGCCGCCCTCGCCACCCCTGTGACTTTTTTGAATTTCTTCAATTCTTGGCTTTCTGAGCTTGACCAATCCTTTTCTTCTTGATTTCCTGATTGTTTGAGTGCATTGGAGCCTGGTTTGACTGGAATTCACCGCTATCCTTTGGTTGTTTGCCTCTATCTATCGGTTTCACGATTCGAGCCCTAGGGCATCTAGTGGCATAGTGAATCGAGCCCTCCTTGGGAGCTTTGGTGTCTCGATTGTCCCGTCGACTTGGTTGCTTAACTCCTCCATGCCCTTCAGTGCCTTTTGGATTGTTTTGTTGCGTCTTTTGGGTGTTTGTTCGTTCTTTCATTCAGGATTCGTTTGCCCTTGCTGTGGACCCAGATCACACGGTCCATTGGGGTGTTTTTGAGTCTTTCTTCGATTTGAGAGGCTTTGGGTCGATTTAGAGATTTGGTTGCTTGCTTGGTGAGTGAATGTTGTTTGCTTTGCTCTCTTAGTTATCATTTCTCTAATTGTTCCTTTTGTTTTCAGTGCACATTAGCCATTAGACATTGAAAATTTTTTTAAAAAAAAATATAATCTCTTTTGTTTTTTTTAATTAGTGCAAATTGTCATCTTTTCCGTATCACTAGTGATTAGTGTTTGAATGAAAGATGTGCAATTGCATTAGTTGCATTAGAGACATTCTTGTTTGTATTCCGTTCATTTCGTTTGTATTAAAGCTCTCAACTCACATTTAACTAGTTTTCATCGAACGAAATGTTGCATCGTGGCATATAGCTTGCATTTAGGAGACACTACATACGATAAGGCCTGGAAATTGAAACTTAATTGAAGATCAACTGTAAAATTCATTCAATTAACCTAAGGCAACATCGGAACTTAACGCAACATATTTAGAAGGTCTAGAAGCAGAGACGTGTTCCTGAAGGTTGTTAAACCTAAAGGGACTGTCACCGCCTATCGTTTCTAGATGACTCGTACGGACTTGCGCTCCCCGTATTGCCGAGTATATAAAGGGAGACCCCTATAGGTTTTCAAACTTTATCTAACAGAAGCCGAGTCCGTCATTACCTGCATACACCGAACACAAATATCGGGGGAGACTACACCGCACGTACGGAAAGTCCTTGTCCATTGCTTCATTTTCAAACCAAGGCAGTATTGCAGCTCACTGATATCTGTATCTGGTACACCCTTTGTGCCTAGTTTTTCCTGAGCAGTCATTTGGTCTTTTCTGACTCCCTAAACTTGAAAAGACCGACAAGCGCTTGTCCTTTCACGCTTGTGTCAACTCTGAAAGAGATAGAGTCATCTTTTTATCGTTTCTCGACTCTTGAAACATGAAACGGTAGAATTTCTTACTTTCCAATGTGGTAAAATTTATCGCCCACGATTTCACGCCTGCTTAGATATTGCTTGTTGACCGTTTGATCGTGTGCCCTTAACTCTTTTTCAGCCCGTGTGTGGTTTTGAGTTTGATGGCAACTTTTTCAGAGTTCACCAACCAAGGAATCCCCTCAGAAGGGAATCCTGGTCATTTTTCTCCTTTTGGAAATGTTGGTGCTCCTTACATGGCGACGTTGTCCCTTCCCGGTTTAACTGTTGGGTTGCCTGTTTGGTTGTTCTCAACCTCTGTTGTCCCGAATAACTCCGTTACTGTTCAGTCAGTTCCTCCGACGGAACAACATCATGTTGATTCCAAGGTGGACCTCTCCCCGTCTTCGCCTGTTTCTGCATCCTCATCTTCTACTTCGTCTGGTGAAAGCCTGGATTCGAGTAACCAGGTGGCTAAGAAGAAGAAGAAGAAGACAAAGAAGAAGAAGTCCGATAAGCGAGAGGCTAAATGTACAGCTACTGTCCATGAGAAATCTCATCTTGATAGGCCCTCCGACCCTCCGCGGAAAGTCAAGTTCCCATGCATGTTGTGCGCGGGAGACCATTTGCTTCGAGACTGCCCTGGCATTCCCAAGGTGCTCGAAGTATGGTCCAACGGCCGCCCACCGTTGCCTTTGGCTTCCGGGAGTCAAGTTGGGGGCACGTCTTCAGCTGCTGTTGATAAGAACTCTAAGAAGCAGGGTAAGATCACCAATCCCTGTAAGTTGTGTGAAGGGCACCATGCTATTCACCTTTGTCCTTATATGGATGAAGCCAAGCGAGTCCTGGACAACCTGACTGTTTCTACACCACGCCTCCCGGCTGGTTATAAACAGCTTTCTTTGAGTCTTCCACCGGCCGATGCCGTGATTGGTCAAGGGTCATCCTTGGTCGATCCCACTCCTCCAGAAATTCAGATTCAGGAATCCGTTCCCGACCAACCATTGGTCGTGGGATCGGTTGAACTGGCCCCGTCTGCGGTGCACCAGGTCTTTTCTGTTGAGAGTGGACCCCATAACCCTCATGTTCTTCTGGTTTCTTCAGATTCTTCAGACTTGGAGAGAGATTCTCCTGTCCCTGTACTTCAAGAAGTTTCTCCTCCGCCTCCCAAGATGGAGGCTACAGAGGATTTTCCTCCCGCCTTCGAGATGGAGGTCATGGGGGAGGCTTCTGCTTCCGTAACATCAGGGGAAGGCCTTCGCATTTCGATGGTAGCCCCTCCAAGTAGTTTGGTCGCTTCCTTTGATTGGAATCGATTTGCAGGATTTCGCCTTCCGTCTTATGTGCCTTTCGAGATCACAGTACAGGCTCTTGGTCTGGTTGTACCCAGCACCATTATAGACGAAGGTGCCTCTGTTAGTATTCTGTCATCAACTACCTGGCAAGCTTTCGGTTCGCCGCCACTTGCGCCTGTTACGCAGAATCTGTTGACATTCAATAGAAGAACCAGTCAACCGTTGGGGATCCTTCCAAGGTTACCGATTACTTTGGGAGGCAAAACCGTCCATATGGACGTGATAGTTGTTCCAGGCCCCTTGGATTTCAATCTGCTCCTGGGGCGAGATTACACCTATGCCATGGGAGCGCTCGCCTCCTCCCTCTTTCGCGTGATGTGCTTCCCACATGAAGGACGGATTGTGACCATTGATCAGCTGTCGTTTTTTGGTCCTAATATGGCATCTGGTCCGCCATCACCCCCTCCTGGTTTCTATCCACCCGTTGTATCTGCTCCGCCGCAGGTCAACTATGTGGCTACCTACCCCGTGCCTGTGCTCAGTGATGATGCCGTCGTGCATCGAGTGCTGGGGGCATTGGGTCCTGACTTCCAGGATGATTTCCTCCCATCTGGTGTGGAACTCTTGGAAGCCATGACTTCTTGTTCATTATGATGAAGTCGGTCGGAGCAGAGTTCCTTGTCTTGTGTCAAGCTCCCTAAAAAATGAAACAAGGTTGTCGGAGCACAGTTCCTTGTCTTGTGTCAAGCTCCTTAAAAAATGAAACAAAGTCGTCGGAGCAGAGTTCCTTGTCTTGTGTCAAGCTCCTTAAAAAAATGAAACAAGGTCGTCGGAGCAGAGTTCCTTGTCTTGTGTCAAGCTCCTTAAAAAATGAAACAAGGTTGTCGGAGCAGAGTTCCTTGTCTTGTGTCAAGCTCCTTAAAAAATGAAACAAGGGTGTCTGAGGATAGTTCTTTTAATGTGTCAACCTCGTTAAAACAATGAAACACGTTCCCGTTCAATTCGAGTCTTTGATAAGATCTCGTAAAATCCGAGTCGAGTCTTTCGATTCACTTGAACCTCTTTCCTTCACTCCACCTCGCCTTTCATATAATCGAAGTCAGTATGTACCGAATTGAGTCACCATGTCAAAGGCGATTTTTCAAGCATAGTTTGCTCGTTTCTCTGCTTGTGTAAAAATGAAACCAACTTCAAGCAGAGTTTCCTGATTTCAAGCTTGTGTAAAAATGAAACCTTGCCCATTTTACCTCTTGTGATGGTCATTTTATCAGCCTGTTTTTACCAGATGAGCCTTGGTTTTCTCACTCCATTGTCACTATCTGCTTGGCCGATCATATGCCTTCACTTGGTTGTTTTACCCGTTCCCGAGGAACCGCTGCTATGAGTGGTCTTGTTAGCCAGCCTCTCGACCTTTATTTGTTCAGAGTAGTTCCACCATTACCGGAACCAGTTGCTACCCTTTATACCACTCGTTCCTCCAGGAGGAGTCATCTTTCAGCTCTTTTCTGACTCTCTAAATATGAAAAGATCGCCGAGGCCCTTGTCGTTTCGATCTCGTTAAAATGGGCACGAATCGACATTCACCCAGTATAAGTTTAACCCTTTTTCGGGCTGGGCTGGATCGATTACGAAAAAGGAATACCCTAGCCTATCGCGACTAGGAGGTTTTCCCGGATATTGTTTTCTACCTTTTCGGATCTGGGGAACTATTTACGAAAAGGGACTCGTGGAGTTTTCTTTTCCGCTGTCTTTTCAAACTCTCTAAACATGAAAAGACGCCGAGTTCTTCCTTTGTCAGACTCGTTAAACACTGATGACATTGGATTCAGTCGTGATGACGTTCACCGAGTTCCTCCTTCCTAGGGCTCGTTAAATGTACTAGGATGGATTCGTCCGAAGGACGGATTTATATGACAAGCATATGGTATCCTCTTCAAGCTTGTGTAAAAATAAAGAGGTACTCACCGAAATGGTGGGGGAAAATGGAACCATCATCGTTGTCGTGACGGAAGTATGTCGCTCTTGAACATGGCACTTGTCTGCATTCGTGTCGGGTTGGGGAAATCTCATCTCATTTTTTCACTTTGCCTCCGTGGGTTTGGATAATCCTTTTTGACCTATCCTCTACTCATTGCCTCGTCACCATGACCTCTGATCCGTTGATGTCAAATACTGCCAAATCCACTGTCGTGCCGTCAATATGTTCAAGAGAAGTTGACCTCTGCAAATATCAACCTTCCTCTGTTTCTCATATGATCCTGATTCACAACAAAACATTATGTTCCTCTGTCTCGTGTCGACGATGTGGGAATCATTATGGCCCACCTTCGATCAAGGTCACTTCCTGTCGACTTCAACTCATTATCCAGGAAGTTGGTCTAGAGACTCCTGATGGTACCTTGGGGCCTGCATGCCTTAATGGCAGGTTCGTCGCATTCGACGAGAGGTTTTCATTATCGACCTCCGATCGGATGATTCTGCGGGTGTTCGACGTCAGCTCATTTATTCACACGCCGTGGATTGTACCTGTAGTACCTTGAGGACCATTGTCATTATTGGTGGTTCCTCTCGCGTCTGTTAACGGCTTTCATCATTGGCTGGTAATAAGGCGATGTTCTTGCATGTTCGACATCAGCTCACATATTCGCGTGCTAGAACTTGTACTTATTTGGGTCGAGATGGAGCGCAAGACCCTGGATTGTGTCCGTTGTAATCCAGGCTGCGATTGTGGATTATTGTCATTATGTACATGACTCAATGATTGGATGGCTGCGACCATACCTGAGTCTATTTGTTTGATCTTAGTTGGATGGCTGCGCCCATACCCTAGATCCGGATTATAGCATACTCTGTTCGGATGGCCGCGTCCATACCATATATATACATCATGTACTTGAGATATCAGTTGTATCTTTCTGTGCAGGTTTTCCGACGGCGGGCCTTCAGTTGGACATGTTCTCGTAAAGCATTTCACCCCTCTCTCTCTCGGGCCTCATGCTTTAGGGGGCATCTATTACACAGTAATTTGTCACCGTCCCTACCATTCCCCGTCCCGCACAATGGAGGACCCATTATGTGACCTGTGAACACTGTCATGCCTTGAAAACATCATCAATGCATCCCTCTGAGTATGAGCTTCAATTCCCCTTGAGACATCTCCTCGCAAACGATGAAAATGGGGCCTCTTGCATCGGGGCGCGGGCAGACGCTCGGTGATTTCGCGCCACTCAGGGAAATCCTGTAAAGAGGTCGCGCCACTTGGCGCTCTGTCATAGAGCAGCAATCGCGCCACCCATTTTAGGGACTGTTTTTTATATATGGATGGCGGAAGTTGAGTTCAAACAAACTCACAACCACCGCCTATCTTGAGTTGGGAGGTTTGGCTACGGGAGTTCTATGGAAGGGAAGTAGTTTTGCCACCTTCTATGGAACCTTCCTTGTTGATAGGGCCCATCCCATAATAATAGGGATCCCAAATCCCTCCTTCCCCATCTATAAAAGCTTGCTCAGATCCATGGCAAGCTAGTCTTGAAGTGCTGAAGCTTTGCATCTCCTATTCCCAAGTGCCTTTGTGCTGAAAAGAATCCTTCGTTTCCCTTAAGGCCCATTCGAGCAAGGAGACCATTGTTACGAGACTCTGGAGAGGTTTCCCTTTCCCCCGGCGAGCTTTGCGAGACGTGGACGACCGGAGACCCGCGCGAAGGAGGCTGCAGCGTCAGAACTTGGTTGTAACTTCTATTCGTTTACCACTTTAATAGATGACTATGATTATGGTTCCACTCCTTTTTTCCATTATGTTAATGCGAGTAATGTCTTTTCTGACCGATGTTTAGTTACGTATGCTGGTTCCTATGCTTGTATCTGTTTGTTCTTTCTGTGTGCAGGTGTTCATCCACGGAGATCGTGGAAGGATTGTGATCTGCCAGGACTGAAGGACGGGGGCATCTTCTTCTTCAGATCTAGCGTTGGAATCCAGGTAGGTTCTTATCCCAAATCTTTCATTCGTAACTAGGAGCCTGCGTCATAGCATTGTTTGTTTGTTGCTAGACCCCTGCTGGGCTAGTAGGGATCGCCTCTGTCCGCAGAGGGGATTTACCTTCTCAACAATATCTAATGATGATTGTCCCCCTTATAGTAGCTAGTGTTCTCATTATAAATAAAGTAGTTAGAGAAAATAAAATGAAGAGTGAAATTTAAAGTTTGATGTTTCTTTTTAAATAATATAGATGAAAATTTTCTTTTCAAAGATAATTATAATTTTCTGTTCTAATTTACAATGAAAATGACCTTCACAAATATAGTGTAGATGCAATTGAAGATTAAATTACAAGAATAAAAGTACATAATTAATGTACATGTAATTTTAAACATTTTAAAAATGGTCATCAACACTTCCTTTTTAAGACTTCTTCGTTTTAACCTCATGGATCCCCTTAAGAAGGAGCCATAATGGCAACCTATAACTTAGAAGGGGAGAACCCTAGATTTTAAGAGGACACCAATTCCTTATTAGAATTAGAGGTGTCATTTTCATGGAGTTACTTCATTCCACTAGGAGGGATGATATGTTCAGCTACCATGCTCAAGGATGAATTTCCAATATCCATGTCTTTTTCTTGAAATTCCAAAACATTACAGGGCTTTCCAATTGGCACGTCTAGATAAACAATATTGATCATCTCTGAATATGTTCTTTGTTAATTCTGTAGAAATTTGAATAACTGATATGTTATCCACCGAGATTCTCCTGATCACACACTATTTTATCTTCTTGCACAATACATAATCTCTTCTACCATTGATCATTAATTGCGGAAATAAAAACAATCGCATGCGCACATTAAAACCATAAACAATCACACATATGAACACAGTATTTCATGGGAAAGCTTAAAGCTGAAAACCCCCAACTATCCGTATATTGAGAGTATGTCGAGAGATCATGTAACAATCATCAGACAAAGCTCCTCACAAGCTCGCACAATCTCCACCGTTACACACTAATAAAGCTAGATCTAGCAAAACACATGCTCCAATCTCCGCCACTCCGGGAGTGACAACCCCGTCATAACGTAATCAATACGTCGAAGAATGGCTCATAAATAACTTCAAACCACCTGGATTTTACTGTGCAATCCTCATTGACTTCTCCAATCACTGGTTGTTGCAAATCATGCAACAGTATAGTCACAACTGATAGTCACACTGCTCTTTCACCTATCTCTTCACTGGTCTCCACTGAAACTGTCCATGCACTGAAGTTAACTGATGTATTCTTTAGTTGATTAATGAGTTTATAATTAGAGAATTAATTAATAATTAATTCAACACCACTCTCACTAGTGTATCAATCAGTTAGACTAGATACAAATAGCTCAACTATGTTTAGATTAGCTAAACTGAACACAACTCCATTAACTTCCTCAATCAACTCCACCAAACTCTCTCACATGAGTTCTAACTGAAGTATCCATGCAATAGCTCCACATAACCCTTAGGAATAGCGTAATTCCTTCCGTCAGCTCCTGTGCCACATCTGTGCACTTAACTGAAGTGCTCCAAGAGAATAAGATAATGTTTAGAGTCCAAATATTATTAGGAGCTAATAATATTTGACATATCTATTTTTAGACTGGCAATCTAAAAGTAGACCGCCTAATATATTCAAAATAGGTCCATCTATTTTTTCCGACTTGACCAACCATTCACAAATAGACCTACAACCTACAGAACATGATCCATATGTCTAAAAATAGACTTGCGCTGGGCAAATACCGCGGCCCACTCGCTGAAGGTGACTTCTTTCCACTTAAGCTTCCACTCATCTTGTTGCAACTCAACACCATTCTTTTCTTCAACTAGTGAAAATGTCCAACTATTTAATTTAGATTTAGCTTTGTTTTCCATGAAGGATGATTTCATTCATGACGACAAGAATCTTGTAGACATCCTCGAATATGATCTATTTTCTATCAAAATGTTGTATTTTCATAATATAATACTTAATTTCATATAAAAGCGTATAATCAAGGATCATTTTTTCTAGAGTATCCTTAGGCCAGTCTCAACAAATAGGAAATCTTATTGCTAAAGCTTTCTCAAAATCAATTTATGTAACTAACAAAAGTATTCTCGATATCATCCATAGTTAAAATATGCAAGAAATGTAAGGGAACATTTGGGAGATGAACCAATCTAGCATCCAAGTAACTAATATAGAGCTTGGATAAAAATCTAGAAACTCAAGAGTTATAAAAAGTCCCACTCATCTTGAAAAATAGGGGCCCTCTCAAAAAACTTGCTCATATTAAGCATGATAAAAAAGATGAACTATAATAAAATCTTTGGGACAAAAAGATATCTTATAATTCTTTATCCATTTGAATAAATCCACTAGTATAAATCCATTGAAAGAGGCGAATGACTATTAAATATGCAGTTCATAATATTGATGTAGTTGAATAAGCTTGAGTAATATTATTTTCCTAATGGTTCATCTTCCACTTTATCTACCATATAGGCACCACATAGAAAAGTAGTTGAAACAATTAAAGCGGAAGATTTTTTATTTTTCATTGCATTTTTAAGGGATCATTGAATAATTGCATAAGCTATATTTAGATATTAAGATTGGTATTTTTAAGTGTGCCACAAAATCATTTGAATTCACGTATTCCGACTAAGAGACTTTACCATTATCTAAAACGTCTGCAATATAATAATGGTTTTACCAAATAATAGTTTGGTAGGTATTTCATCAAATAGTTGGCATTCAAATTTTTTAGCAAGCATTTGTAAAATATGCATTTTATCAAACTCTTGCATTCAAAGGTTTTAGAAAACCGTTGTTGGAAAGACATTCTGCAAAACACATGGCATTCAAGTGGTTTTTCTAAGACTTGAATACAAGGTTTTCATCAAATAATTGATGTGCAAACTATTTATCAAATAATTGGCATTTATCTAAACTAAAAGTTGAAATTAACGTGCCAACATTCTTGACTACATCGAGAAACACATCCCCATGCTCAACATGACATTTTCCTTCTAATCCCCAACCCAACATGGCACATATCAGATCTACCAAAAACACACATTCACTTAGCTCTTTGATCTAGAGGCCAAAAACAATATCAAACCAGTTATAATTACATGTTGTTGGTTCATGAAAGGGTAAGATTCTTATCAAACCACTTATAATTACATGTTGTTGGTTCATGAAAGGGTAAGATTCTTATCAAACCACTTATAATTACATGTTGTTGGTTCATGAAAGGGTAAGATTCCACTTGGCTAAAGGCCTAGTCTTGATTCTTTGAATCATTTCCTTATGTTTGAAGAAAACAAACGATTAACCAAACATTAAAAAAAATCAAAAACTTACTCTAAACCAAAAAATCATGGTTGTAATCCCTATCTTATATTCAAGATACTTAGTCTCCTTGCTTTTCATCATAGTGAAGAATACATAGAAATCATTTGATTTAAATGCATAAATATATCTCAGTTATAAATACCAACTTCTAATTCAAACATTTTAATAATTAAACTTTTATTAAAAATATTTTTAATATTTTTATTATAAAATTTTAATTCCTACTTTTTCAATGACAAGTGTCCATGATTAAAAAAATCCTGAATTTCGATATAATTTCACTAAGCTCATCCACGATCGTTGCATGAAATTCCACCGAACTTATGCAAGCATGTTGAACTTTTCACTGTTCAAATAACTAAATAAACTTTTAAGCTCATGAATGTTGGAAAATTTCAGTGTTTAAATGACTAATAAACTGATTAATTTAAATATCAATTCCACAACTAGTTGGAATCAACTTTTTATAAAAGTTACACTGTAATAAAAGGAGGATGGACCCAAGCACTAAGGTTTACAGACCAGTATAACAATAATTAAAATTGACAATGCAACAACGATACAATATCATTGGGAGATGACCATAAAGTCATAGTTGTGTTGGATCAACTTTTTCCCATAAATTACAATATGTCCCATTCATAAGAAAGTTTCCGAAGCTATACTCCCCTCATTATACCATCCACCAGCTGTATGGCAAATCTTGAACCTTACCAATCGCTGTTATGCTAACTTTTTCCAAATCTCCCTGTCATTTTTTTCCAAAACAAGGCGGAAAATCAAACTTTTATTTATCATCCTGTCACGTCAAAACTTACCGACCAAAGACTGATGACACTTATATTCTTTTTCTTCTCTGCAAAAAGATTGGAAAATACATTCCCAGCATTGCAACACAACATGATGCGGCTCTCTTGAACGCACCCAAATTAAAATATATTTTGAAGTGTAATTATTACAATTTCTAACGATTTAACACAACACAATAATGTTGCAATTCCAACTTTTTCTAAAGGGTGAGAGTACAATAATTCCAACTTTTTCTAAAGGTGAGACAAATTAAGGCCCACTCGCATAATTCCCTTTGGAATCACCAAGTGGGAACAACGTTTTGAAAAAGCCGAGAGACTACGAATATTAATATTATTATTAATATTAATAATAATAATAATATTATCTTATCTTAACCACTTCAAGGGCCATCGACCTTCCTCTCCTCTGTTCTTATCTTAACCACTTCACCTGCATTTTTCAATTTCGCTTACTCTCTCGCAGCCCTTTTCAGATCTGCTCGCGCTCCGCTTGCATTTGCCCCTTATCTTTTGCTTTTAGTGCTTAATCAATCATCTATGGCGGCGGATTTTGGAATTGGAACCGCAGCCAACGTCGCGGCGGCCAATGTTGCAGGCCCTATTATCGATGTAGTCATCCAAAAATTGAAGGATATCATTGAGATGGGGGAAAATGTCCGTCATCTCAAAACTGACTTCACCAATATGGAGGGCGTTTTAGTCCATATTCAAAATCAATTCCGAGAGCAACAGAGAGCGCTCCCAGGGCCCGTCCATAATTGTTTGGAAAGAATGCAGAGTGCCCTTCAAGAAGTCGATGATTTGATTGTTGGTGCGGAGCCACAGCCACGGTGTCTCGGCTGCTGCTCCCTCCGCAACCCCAACCTGTCCACCCAAATTAGAGTTTGGAAGACGAGATTTGATGGACTCTTTCAAGAGCTTGAAAGGCAATTTTCAATATGTGCCAAAACCACACAGATTGTGTCGGCGGCAGCGTCTCAGGCAGAGGTGCTTCTTCAACCTATTCCACACTCCGGCTTCGTAGGGTCCACCATTCAATCTGCTCAGATGGAAGTGCAGGCATGGCTTAGTGAAGCCCATCCCCAAGCTCGGATGGTCGGCATTTATGGCATGGGGGGAGTCGGCAAGACGTCCCTACTCAAACTAGTCTACAACCACTTCAAAGAGGAGAGAGGTAAAGGTATTTTTGATGCTGTAATTTGGCTCACAATTTGTCAGAAGTATGATTTTAAAAATTTGCAGGCCTCCATTGCTGAGACACTGGATTTAAAGTTAGAGGGCATTTCTGACAATGATTTAAGGAAAATGAAATTGTCAGAATCGCTAGGAAAGAAGAAATTTCTTTTAATATTGGACGATTTGTGGTGTCCAATCGATCTCACCGAGGTCGGCGTGACATTTGGGGATCACAATAGTAGCAAAGTGTTAATGTCGAGTCGCAGCAGCGATGTCACTGGAGAAATGGGCGCAAGCGACAACTATTCCTTGAGAATACAACCTCTGTCCATAGAGGAAGGGTGGCTGTTGTTCAGAAGAGAAGCTTTTACAAATGGGGTTCTTCCAAGGGAGAACAATATAGAGGGTATTGCTAGAGAAATTGCCTCCGAGTGTCGAGGATTGCCGTTGGCCCTCAATGTAGTAGCTGCGGCAATGAGGTTGAAAAAGACTGAAGATGAGTGGAAGCGCGCTTTATATTTGATGAGAAAGGTAGATCCATCCTTCCGGACCAGACACAGCAGCATTGATGCAGACCTCTATCAGCGCTTGAAGTGGAGCTATGATCAATTAGCTGATGGTAACTTAAAGATTTGCTTTTTACATTGTGCTGCATTTCCTGAGGATGCAGAGATCGACGTGGAGACGCTGGTCCAAATGTGTAGCGCGGAAAGGTTGGTCACCGACCTGGATGCCGGGCAGGAGTACTTAGATGCTCTAGTAGGCAGGTGCTTGTTCGAATATGTTGGCGATGATAGACAGGAAGTAAAAGTTCATGATATTCTGCATGACCTGGCAATTATTATAGGCAGAAGTGAGGAGCAGTGGTTATTTGCCACGGGTCAACATGTGCAAGAATTCCCTAGTGAAGATGAGATTGGGAATTGCAAACGAATATGGGTTGGTCATAATGATATTCGTGTTCTTCCAACCCGTTTGGCTTGCCCAAAACTGGTGAGTTTGGTATTAGCGAACAATACAGAAATTAGAGAGGTTAAAGAAAGATTTTTCTCGGCTGCCATGTCTCTCAAGGTTCTTGATCTCTCTTACACTGAGATAACAACGTTGCCAACATCACTGGGGCAACTTGGACAACTTGAGTTTCTGAATTTGAGTGGCTGCTCCAGTTTGGAGAATTTGCCAGAAGACACAGGTAATCTTTCTCGGCTGAGGTTTTTGCATCTTGAAGAATGTAAATCACTAAAGTCATTGCCCGACAGCATCAGAAATCTCAGAAATCTAAAACATCTCAGCTTAGAAGGATGTCGTAGCTTAATGGAGATTCCACATGGTATCTCTCACCTCACTTCATTGAACAAGCTGACCTTGCCATTATGGAGAAAGGAATGCGCAGTAAGTGTGGAGGATATTGCAAATCTCTCGAATCTGATGGAGCTGGGGGCAACAGTAAAATCAGAAATTAAAGAAAGTACAATGACTACATGGACTGACCTTAGAAGGTTAGAAATAGACTGCGTCTACGATGCAGATATAGATGATGTGGTGGAGGACCATATTTTTCCCGTCTACATGGATAATCTCAAGAAGTTGGAACATTTTCATCTCTGGCATTATGAGGGGGTAAGTTTACCCATCTGCATTTCTCAGTTTCAAAACCTAAGAAGTTTAGTACTTCGGAAGTGTCCCGAACTTAGGGAGCTTCCAGCGTGCCAAATTGGGAATGCAACTGTAGTCGGGGGCTTTCCAATGTTGAAAAGCTTGCATCTTTTTAGGTTAGAGAAGTTAGAAAGCATGATGGTGGGATCATCTGTTTTGTCCAGTGAAGAAACAATGCCCCAACTCGAACATATATTTATATCTGAATGCAGTTCCTTGAAGAGATTGACAACGAAGAAATTATCTAGTTTAAAGAAGTTAGACATCCGGTGTTGCGAGGAGTTTGAAGCACTGGAAATTGAGAGTGGCGGTCTTCCAGTGTTACAGGAATTGTACCTTCATGGTCTTCCAGTGTTACAGGAATTGTACCTTCATGGACCCTCTTGGGTAATCAATGACGGAGTAATGCCCAAACTTCAATATTTGAAAATACTGTTCTGTCCATTGTTGAGAAGATTGTCATTAGATAAGCTGCCTTATTTGAGGGGCATTTACATATGGGGGTGCAGTGAGGTAAGGGAGTTAGACGTCGGGACTGGCGGCTTTCCCATGTTGGAGTGGCTGAGACTGGAGGATTGTGAGAAGTTAGAGAATATAGTGGGACCCGATGATGTGTCGGCTGAGGAAACAATGCCCAAACTTCAATCATTGAAGATAGAAGGGTGTCCATTGTTGCGAAGATGGCCGAGAGGAATGGATAAACTGTTGAGGGATCGTAGCGTGTCCATTGTTGCGGAGAGGAATGGATAAAGTGTCGAAGTTGCTGCAAATAAGTGGAGAGTTCGACTGGTGGCCAAACTAATTTGGGAAGATGAGAATGCCAAAAATAATTTCTCTCATCTTTTTCTTAAATGTAATATATTTTGTGATTAATGGTATTTAAATGTTATTTCGGAATTGCTTATAGTGATGTTTAAATATTATTTTTATATAATTTAATTAATCTATATTTTTGTTAATTGTTTTTTCTAATTTTAAACCATTATATATATTTGAATCAGAAATTATATATATTAATATTTAATGTATAATTAATAATTTTAAATTAAATTATTATTTATGATTATTATTATCATTTTATATATTATTAAAATTAAAATTAATAATAATAATTTAATATATTTTAATATTTTTGCTTGAAAATTTATAAATTTATGATATATAAATTATTTCAATTAATAAATAGTTAACTAGAGTTATTTTGTTTGGTTAGAAATAATGATGGTTATCCTCCTTCAGAGTTGGAATTTCGTCGAAAGACATTTTTACCGGATTGTACTTTTAAAACATTTAAAAAACCATTTCTTGTGATGGGTTTTGAAATGCAGAGCACGTATTTTTGACAATTCACTTTTTAATAAAAACGTCATTACTAAAGGAACCTGCACGACACTTGCACCTGTAGAATTTGATGGCACATATTTTCTTGTGAAATATTATATTGACACGTCAATAATTAAGTGCTATGATATTTCGAATTCATGCCATAATATTTGCTTTTATTTAAACAGCGTATGTTCATATTGCTTAAAATATAATATATGTTTATTATTTTATGGTAAAAATTAGATTTTCCATTTTTACGCCTGAGGCGTTTTCATTGCGGGCTTGGGGTGAACAAACACTGTTCACCCCAGCCAATGAGAGGCACTTTTCTAACCGCATGAAACCTATCAGATTTTGCCCAGTGTTTGTCATCTGTCAGATTTGGCAACATCTGCTTCGAGAATCCTACGGCTCGCCTTCGTTCTGCACCAGATCGCCTGCGGAGTCATGTTTGACGGAAAATTACGCCTCTTCTAACAGCTGGAACGCCTCTTCAGAATAGGGATTGTTTCCTGCGAGCCAGTCGAGGATCTGGGCATGAAGGCTCTGAAATCACCTCTGACGGAGTACGCGCCTTACAGAGTGCCAATTCTCAAAGCCGTGAAGCGGACTACGTTTTCTCATTTCTGTGCTGGAGAGAACTTGAAATCGACCTCTGAAGAGGAGAGTGCTCTGCGAGTAGGCGTCGTAAAGTATGGGACTGGTAAGTGGAGGACCATTCTCAAGGACCCAGAGTTTGCAGCCTGTCTTGCAGCTCGTTCCAATGTCGATTTGAAAGACAAATGGCGCAACCTTATGAGTAGTTTGACTCCTGCTGGCCAGGGTTCCAAAACCCCTAGACAAAAGCCCCTTGCACCTGTTCCTATTTCTTCAGCGGCCCCTTAGTCTCTTGCAACAACATGCTCTGCAGCAGCAGCAGTTTCGGATCATATTATTTCTTCCCCTAAGAGTCTTTCAACATCAACTGCTGCGAGGAATCATTCGCCGAGGTGTGATTACGATACAGCTCTGCGAGATCCGAACAGGACGGATGTTACCACGATTGCAAGTTTCATGGAGGAGAGACACCAATTGCCCCCAAGTTTCAGGCGGGCACTCTCTTCCAAGCTCAAGCGGTTAGTCTCGCAAGAAAAGATTTTGAGGGTTCGTAACAGTTACATGCTCAAAGATTTGGGAGAGGTTAATCCTGCAGTGGCAGGGCCTCTGGTTCCATTTGATGGGTTGATGGAGGTATGCTCCAATGGCACGGATGCTTCTTCGGTGGATGTGATAAATGAAGCTTCGATGGTTGCTGCCATGAAATTGGCAGAAGCGGACGCCATGTCTGCCTTGGCCGAAGAAGCAGCGAAGCAAGTAGAGATGGATTTAAGATTGGCAGAGGAAGCAGATGCGCTTCTTGAAGCGGCATCTTCAATATTTGATGACTTCTTCAATACTGGACAAGGTGGATGGGTTTTTATTACTCGGCCATACCTGCACCTGCTGCATTGAAGTGTTCTCCGCCCATACCTGTTTCTACAGCATCATTCTCTGGATCATTAATCTAGACTTCTCATCTCCAATTCACAGTTCTTGCAATCGTTTCGTCTGCTCTTTCTTTAGGTTTCTCAGTTCTCTGTATTAGGTTTGTTTCTATTGAATTCTGAGCGTTTAAATGGCTTCATACGCTTCTTATTATGGCAGAGGATTCCCTAACCAGGGTTTCGGTCAGTCTTCGTGGGATTACAATGCTTTGAAGAACATTAAAAAGATCAGCCCTGCCGTGCAGAGTCATCTGAATAAGGTTTATTTGTCGCTTATATGTGCCCTGGTAACAGCTTATGCTGAATATTGGCGGCCTCCTCACGGGGCTTGCTTGCATTGGTTGTGTAATCGGACTCTTATCCGTCCCTTCTAACTCGAACAATGAGGTAAGTTCTTTAATTCTTTGATCATGTAGGCCGTTCTGTTGATATAATAAGTTTTTTTGTTTACTTTTCTTTTACCTTTTATGAGCAACTTGATCTACTTCCATCCATCAATTGATGAGGAAAGATAATGCAAGAAGATATGATGCACTTCCATCATGAAAGATAATGCAAGAGATAGAGCATTTTCATTTTGTTTTCTGTATTAAATATTTTGTTTGAAGCTTCTGATATGTGTTTTCAAAACTTATTAGCAAGGGGTTTGTAAACGTTATCGTGTAAAATTTGAATTGGGAACACACATTCTGAGCGTTCAGGCCTTCCAAGCACCAAGCAGTGCAGAAGGAGGATTTGTAAACGTTATCGTGTAAAATTTGAATTGGGAACACACGATTCTGAGCGTTCAGGCCTTCCAAAGCTGAGAAATGAGTTCTGCTGCTCTTTCAGCAGGTCCCAAATTCCATTCTCCCTTAAAGCCTAAGCTGTCCGAGTCCAACCACCTTCAGAGATGCCACGGTTCTTCTCGTACGGCTTTCATGCGGAAAACCAAGCTTCCTTCGTTATCTTTAAATCCAGGGAAACCTCAAAGATGTCTGAGCACAATCGCAAAGAAGTATACTTACAGGCATGGTCCTGTCGCAGTTCGGGCCCAGTCTCATGGTATGGAACTCTTTTTGTTCTTGTGCTGCTATAGAATAACAATATGAACATTTCACCCTGAGATTCTAACTCGTGACCTCATCTTATAAGGGATTGCTCTACCTTTTACCAGTTGGACCAACGGGACAGGGGTGTGCTTGTTTATTGTGTCTTTCTCTGTTACCTTTGGACTTATTTTTGTATGATGTACATCATATGAAGTTTTTGTATCTTGTTACTGGGTTCTCAAGCTTTTTGTGGAGCTAAGAGTTCTGGCAAAGCTAATGAATTAAATTATGTTCAAACTTGTAGTACTGTATGGAAGGAGTCTTCCCATTAAATTATATTAGTAGAATCTGGTCACTTGGGGTCGACTGAAATTATGTTGAGAAGAAGACCTTAGGTTAAGAAATCTCATAGAATACTGTAAGTGGTAACTCCTAGGGTTAGGGTCAACGAAGTGCAATTACATTACATGGTGAAGGGAAAATTCTCTGCGACTATCTGAATACTCAGATATATTAGCTTCACCTCATAGAGGGTCACTTTCCAATAGCCATTAGACTTGAAAAGAAAATGCTTTACCCATAGAGATAAATGAGATAAGCTATTTCGTTCTTTGAAAGTGCTTCTTTACACGTTAAGTCCAGAAGCAGAGATAAATGAGATAAGCTATTTCGTTCTTTGAAAGTGCTTCTTTACACGTCAAGCCCAGAAGCATTGAAATTGGCCTGGAAAAGTCACATGCTAGTCATATTTACGGGTGAGATGGCATTTGAAGGGTATACCATTAATCACAAGTACATTCATTCAGCTAAGTGTCTGAAACAGGAAGGCGCTCTTCCATTAAAATCAGCCAAGACTTGTACCTGTCCACAAACTCTTGTCTGTGCCTTTAGACTTTGTTCATTTTGCATATCCTTCCTTTGCATTTTATTTTAAGTAGATTAAAATTCAGCAAATCATAGAGTTCACTGCTCTTATAAGGTAGCTCTTGAGATACATAAGCTACTTTAGGATATTTAGCCAGTCTTCAATTTCATTCTGCTTCAGTGATTTTACTCTAGGTGAAGAGACTTAGTCTGTGTGGACTGAACCTAAGTTCTTGGCATCTGTAAGTATGTCCCCAGATATTTTATGAATTAACTGTTAGCTTTTGGTTGCTCCAAAGAAAGTAGAGTTATTCTGTGTTATTTAGTCTTTGCATACAAACATGATGGTTTGTGATTTTGCTGCAATAGATGAAGATATTTTATTGCCTCTTGCTCATAAAAAATACAAAGCTGGCAATTATTCTCAAGCTTTGGAACACTGCAATGTTGTTTATGAAAAAAATCCTCAACGCACAGACAATCATCTTCTTCTTGGTGCTATATACTACCAGGTATTTCTCTATTCAGTGTTACTGGCTGTGTCTGAATGCTCTAATTGTGTTCAATTTGTTGAATAAGGCAATGCTCATCTCTTTACATTTAGTAATTCATTGAACTAGTGGCCAAGTATGTTTTTCTTCTAGCGGATGGTGAGCTTTTTTGATTAGTACTTTGTGCTTGGTTGAAGCTAACATACCTGGTTACATGTTATATGAATATCGACTATGCTTTACTGCAATTCTGCAGTGCATCAACTATGAAATGCAAAATTTTCCATAATTGCTTTTGTTATTTTAATTTGCAGTATATGCTATATACATTTACATTGTAATTAATTTTTTTATTCTATACAGCTACATGATTTTGATATGTGCATTACCAAAAATGAGGAAGCCATCAGGATTGATCCTCAATTTGCTGAGTGTTATGGCAATATGGCTAATGCCTGGAAGGTATTGTTTTAAGTGTCCTTTTTCCTGGAGCTCCACTGCTTGATTTTTTGAACTGATGTTCTTATTGTTAATGCTAATTTGAGATATAGCTGAAGTGCTTTTCTTTATCATAAAACTGAGTTTTAATATTCTTGTTTATTCCTTATCCAGGAGAAAGGAAACATCGATCTTGCAATCCAATTTTATCTGATTGCTATTGAGGTACATCAGAAACTCCTGATTAAATAAACACAAGGATAAATGCTGTGCTATTTATTCTACAATACTTGTTTGGTTCTTTCAGCCTAGGGCAGATGAATTTTACATTGTGATTGATTGTGACTTTCTGTTCAATGAAGTGTGATATGTTGGCACTTCGTGAAAATGATGAATGCTGATATTTTAAGAACTATGTTTAGCTACTTTTTATTTTTTTCCTCTGGCAGAATTATCTTAAAGTTCAATTCAAACTGCTTTAGTACCAATAATCACATAATTATGTTTCTACCCTAGACGTGATGGTGAAGTTTTTCTGACTTATTACATTTCAATTTTACAGCTACGGCCAAATTTCTGTGATGCATGGTCTAATCTAGCCAGTACATATATGCGCAAAGGAAGATAGACTGAAGCAGCAGAATGCTGTCGTCAAGCTCTTCATCTGATGCGCACAGCAACCTTGGAAATCTGCTGAAGGCACAAAGATTAACTCAACATGTATGCCCTAAAGTTTACCTTTTGTGATGCTGAATGTTGGCTTCATGAATCATAGCAGTTTGAGTGTTCAAGTAGACAAATATTTTTCATATAAAAATCAGGCTAGGTGGCTTGCTGAGAAATTGCCGAAATCCATTTTAATATATACACTCTTAAGGAACATTGTTGAACTATTTTCACACGAGCAGGCATACCTATGCTACATGGAGGCTTTGCGCATACAACCAACTTTTGCGATTGCTTGGTCGAATCTAGCAGGCCTTTTTATGGAAGCAGGAGATTATGCCAAAGCACTTGCATATTATAAGGTAACAATTTGATATTGAAGGGTAAATTGTATATCCAAAGAAGTATTCTTATGGACAGAATTTGACTTTGATTGCCCTTGTTATTCGCAGGAAGCAATCAGATTAAAACCCAACTTCGCTGATGCACACCTGAATCAAGGGAATGTATTGAAGGTAAAAATATTTCATCTTTGAGTTGGATATTTTCATGTGAGGCATAAGGTGCAGGGATTCATTTGCTTTAATGTTGTGATTCTAGGCGATGGGCAGACCTCAAGATGCAATTATTATGTGCTATCAACGTGCCACTCAACTAAGGCCTGACTATGCAATTGCTTATGGTAAGCCTTATTACCAGAATTATGTAATGAATCTAGGGCGGTTGGGTGGGAATGGTTCAATGCGTGGTTGTGTGTTGCATTGCATGTTGCATCCCAAGTGTGTTTAAAAGGGTCACTTTTTGGGTGATTTTTGCATCAATTCCCAGCTTCACAGATCCCTCTCAACAAAGTGCTTCCTAACAATACCCTTTTGGTTTTTGCTTGTCTCATATTTTGCTTGCATGAAGGTGCGCGGACTGGGACACCAATATGGGCATTGAAGGACGATCTTGGTTCGTCGTTGGACCAGTGAGTAAGGGTCAGCGTGGCAGGATTTGTGTTCTTAAAATTTTATTAATATAAATAAATTTGTTTGTTTTCTTTTGTATATTTATTTGTTCTATTTTGTATAGAGAAAAGAAATTATCAAATAAATGATAATTCATTTTAATTTTATAAAAGTTTGGTTTAAAATATAATGATTAATTTATAAAAGTTATTTATCCCAGAGTAAATCAAAGAGGTTACGAAAAGGAGCCACCAAACAATTGAATGTAGTTTACATTTTTCCATCAATAATGTTAATGTAATATATTTTGCTTTAGATTAATTTAGAAATTTTAGCACATTCTTATTATTCAGAATGAGTAATCTTCCAACACTATTTAAGTTGAGCTAATGATTGTTGAAGTTGAGCAAACAACATATTTAATTTTCAGAGTTTGAAATCTAAAAATTCATGTAATCAATCAATTGTAGATTTTACCCCTCATAAATTCACATTCATCATGTTCCCTAACATGTACCACAAAATGATTCATGTCTCCTCCTTCCGGCGTTCCCTTGCACCCCCGGTGCAATTGCTAGTTTTAAATCTTTATTTTAGCATATGGTTTATGTCATAGTTATTTTTTTTTAAAGTTGTTTACTTAGTATATTAATAAACCATAACAAAATAATGAATAGAGTATACAAAGGTTTTAGAATAAAATCAAGGTGATTTTAATTTACACTTAAAATAAGATAAAACAAATTAGGTTGGATGTAGTGCCCATGAGGTGGTATTATTTTTTTTTGGACTCTAACAAGAAACTAATTAGTGTGTATTTTATTAATCTGAAATCACTGTAGATTATTGGATGAATACAAGTTTAATATTATTGCAAATATTCATAATGACCGAATCAACCGAAATAAAAGATTGAAATTGGGAGGTGGCTAGAATATATTGAGTGAGTGACATACATGTGGGTAGTTAACAGAGTAAATGGACCGATAAAATTGTTATAAAAAAATGAAGTGTAGGACAAATGCATTAAAATTTTGAGATAGAATCAACTGTAGTTTATTGATAAATCTAAGCATATCGAGAGCATGGTATCTTCATCCAAACCACATGCCCAAATTATGTTGAAAGCACACATAGAAGCAAAAAAGCATGTAGTGGACGTTCATGAGAAAATTGACAATGTGGAGATATTAGAGAAAGCAAGGATGGATCTTGAATTTCTAGGAATTTTAAATTATGGACGCAACACATTTTCCAATACTATTACCTCATTATCATGCTTATAAGCTACCAAATTCCAATTTTAAGTCAAACTTCCAAGATCTCCCTAGTGTGCTTAGGTATTTCAAGTTTCATCCTTGATAGGATGGTCACATGGAAGTTGTCGAGAGCATGAGGAGAATTTTTTCTTTGAAAAGTCATGCAAGATTTTGAATTCTTTAAATTTAGAAACCCATATACCACTTTGGAACCACTAAGAAGCTTTAGAATGCCATGGAAAATAACCTCTTGAAGGCACTGATGATTGGGTTGACGAAGATGGTAGCACAAATTTAGCACAAATTTCACTTCAATACAACAAGTTCAAGTGTATTTTGACCTCGATAATGTGCAGACCCATGCTTCCTACACCTTCAGCAATGGAGTGCAACTCTTATTACACAAGTTAATCCATATGAGTTTTAAATATATTTAAGTCTCTTACCATTAATAATATGTTTATTATTGTGAAAATATGTTTGTTATTAATAATTTAGTATTGCAGGGACCCCCCTTTAAGTTGTAAGCTCTTGAAAACCATTTTCCTTTTACCCAAATAGATGCAAGTTATTTTTATAATTTATTTTTCTTTATTTGTTGTCCTTAAGAAGCCTTTGCTACAAATTTCTCATCAGTGTATCATCATTGTTAACCAAAGTAACTTGCTTCGGGCTTAACCAAGGATTTTTCTTTTTAATTAACATTTATAATCTGAGTAGTAGTAGGAATAGTCATCTAGTTGAAATACACCTGATCTCATTACTAATAAATTAAGCTTAGAGAGTTATTAAGTGTGAAGTTTTGTGAGGCCAATTCTAAAATCAATGTAAAGGAGCGAGAGTGTTGCCATTATTTTAACATTCTAAATGAAAAGTAAGAAATTTGCAGGGGAAATATGATCTACCTTTACATTTTCATTTGTTTTTTCAATTCAATTCTACAAAGTCAACATTATATCTACATTTTTCATAGAATATGGACTAGTGCATGTGAATTTTGCAAGTCACACCAAAAACATCTATTTTGTTGCTTTAACGATACAAAAATACACCTCACTAATTATTCACTTGACAACAAAGCCAAAATTCCTTTGAACTCACCACCATAACTGAAGCAAACATATACAAAATCTAACATTTGGCAAACAAATATTTTTAAAATTTTGAGGATGGTTTTGAAAAGTAGGCTTAAAATGATATTTGTTTATGTATGATTGACCACCTTCCAATGAGAAGGAAAATAAATAAGATTGATTATAGCTAAGTTGGTTATGAATGTTAGATGTAGCAATTTTTTCACAGTATTGATTCTTTGCCCAATTTTAAGATTTCCCCTATTGATAATAGGTTATCGACCAACACTCCCATGTGAAAAAATTATGAAATATTAAAACATTATTAATACATTGTGTTGGTTTTAATATAAACTTGGACCCTGCATTGATTCCATGTGATCATGATGGTGGAGAGGACAAGGAGTCTAGACAATAGCCTACAGTCAACTCCAAATTCCTTGAAATGGAAATTTCTCCTTGAGAAACTTTCTTGTTGCCATTGGTGAAAAAGATTGATCTGTTTTGACTAAAATTGCAACATCTAAAAGCTCTGATAAAAGTCCAAATTGAGAATGCTAAAATAGGAGAAAATTTATTGCAATAATCACTAAGTATTATATATTTTTAGCTTTTCCCATAATTTTTGTATCCTGTGTTTCGGAGAAGAACTAAGTGGAATGTGGTTGGTTTGGTAGTTATGGATCCCATCAATAAGCGAGTATAATCATCCCATCAACATGTGAGTAGAATGGGCTCCATGATTCAATAAATCATCTTATGGTCATGTTGTTTTTTTTCTTATGATAAATATTTGAAAATTTTTAACAAAATTGTGTTATTGAAGGGTACTTTTTTAATTGAACTTTTATTGGTGAAGGGAAAATTTTTAAACATAACGTTTTTTGACGAGAATCCTAAAAGCCCAAAAGTCAATTTTTTTTTTTTTTTTTTTTTTTTTTATAGGTAATGAGGAATCCAAATTCCAACCATGTCCTCCATATTCATGGTCAATTCTCAATGTGATTTGTTGAAATTACATTAAGCATCTTGTTATAATGAATTTTTATTTTTGCATATATATATATATATATATATATATATAATTTGAAAAATAATATATTAAGATGTATTTTAATATATTTTATTTTCAAAGGAATAATAATGAAATATTACTTTCATGTGGAAAATGATACACACTCACTATATTTATAGGAATTTCTCAAGATATTTGTAAGCATCCACAATATTTTAGAGGTATTTTTAAAAATATTTTACAACTTGAAAAAATTAATGAAAAAAATGCACCACCTCCATTTCAATCCCTTGTTCATGTTGTAATTAATGAAATAAATGTTACCTATATAGAAATGCAAATGTTGAGTTGGTTCAAGCAACAACAATATGTATTGTATTTTATTTTTAACAAAATTTCAAATATTTAATAAAACGGATGACAAACTATGAAACATGAGTCACAAGTGGAGGATAACAAGGGGGAGTGGTAGGTTTGTCTTTGCTAAAATAATCCTTTCCATAATTCTCTTGTTGTGTAAAAATTTAAACACCTAATTTCTAAGAAACTAATTGGATGGAAATTGGTAGTTGAGGTAACAACTCTCTACAATTATGAGAGTCATTGGGTTTTGTACAAACCTCATCGAAACGTATGGGGGAAGTACCTATCTGGATGTTTTTTCTATTGACCCTTGATTTGTTAGATATGATTAACAAAATATCATGAAAAACAACATAAAAGTGAAGAGAAGTCATGTGTAGAAAGCAAGGGTTGTTTACTAATGGGCCTAGGGACCAAATATGGGTGAAAAATGAGGCCAAAAATTTTGCAAATTGATATCAAAACTATAAAGGATTATCTAATCTGTCTTCTAGTGAAAAAAATGAGCATAATTACTACCCTAAAAATGAGTTGCAATGCATACCTACGTGTTTCGCTGTTTGTTGGGAAAGGCACAGAGGCATTGAGAGGGGAGGCGAGGGACTCCTTGTGCAATGCAAACTAGTTGAGAAATTAGCCATCGGTTGAGAAGGCTCTGGGGTAAGTGGGGCTAGAAGGGAAGTCTTGCTGATTTTTTTCTATTAATGAAGGAGAATGACCTTCATACTTCCACCTTTGATTCATTGAGATTGATTTCCCCTAATGGATTCATGGTCTAGCAAGGAGGTGGCCAAATACAAGAGGAATCCAGGCACTGTTGAACCTATGGTTAGCTAGAAAATGTCCAACCCTTCATTAGTTGCATGCAACTTCTGAATTAAATCAAATAGGTGTTCTTAGTGAATCGAATTATATTGTAAATATTGTTTAATGCCATGCTAATGATGATTTTAGGTAAAAATATTTATATTTTCATGTTGTAATTTAAATAAAATCATTTTCATGTATATCTATGACTATATGCTTCTATTTAATGGATTTAGTGAGTATAAGACTCGTAGAAATTTCTAGCCTTTGCTTATTTTTTATATTCTCGCCATAATAAGCCTCTTGAAAGAGATTTTATTGTTGGAAGCCTAAAGGAAGCATGTTTATTAGCTTCTTGTGTAGAAATTATATAACTTATGTGTTATATGTCCAAGATTCTCCCGATCTCACACTATTTTAACTTCATGCAAAATACAAAATCTATTCCACCATTGATCATTTGTTGAAATTAAATCAAGATTGCAATGGACACATGAAACCATAAAAATTCACACACATTAACACAGTTGTTTAATGGGAAAGCTTGAAGCTGAAAACCCCAACTATCTGTATATAATATATGTCATAGAGATCATGTAACAATCCTCATACAAAGCTGATCATATCAGGCTCTCAGTACAATACAATTGCTACACACTAATCAGGCTCAATCTTGCAAATCCATGCACCAATCTTTGCCACTTATAATGGTATCGATCCATGCACCGATCCACTCTCACTAGTGTATCAATTAGTTAGACTAGATACAACTAGCTCAACTGAGTCTAACTGAGTTACACTAAATACAACTCCACCAACTCCTTCTCCAACTCCACCAAACTCTGTCACATGAGTTCTAACTGAAGTCCTCCATGCAATAGCTCCAGTAAAACCTTAGGAATAGCGTAATTCCTTTTGTCGGCTGCTGTGCCACATCTGTGCACTTAACTGAAGTGCTTCAAGAGAATAAGATAATGTTTAGAGTCCAACTATTATTAAGAGCTAATAATATTATCCATATCTATTTTTAGACTGCCAATCTAAAAATAGATTCTGCCCAATATGTCTAAAAATAAAGTCCATCTATTTTTCCAGCTTTACCAACCATCCACAAATAGCATCCTGCAACTCATAGAATATGATCAACATGTCTAAAAATAGACATAGTCCAAAAATAGACTTTGCGCCAAAAAATAGCCTGCAGGCCCACTTAGTGAAGGTGACTCTTTTCACCAATCTTATCATATTGTTGAATCTCAACACTCCCTCTCAGCAATATAGGGATTATCTTCCACCTCGATCCTGTCTCTATGGTATTCGAATTTGCTCCTGGTGAGCGCCTTCGTCAGAATATCAGCATCCTGATCCTCCGTAGGAATGTAAGAAAGCAACATGATCTTTCGCTGCACACAATATCTGATATGATGATACCAGATGTCAATATGTTTAGATCTATCATGAAACACAGGATTAACCGAGAGTTTAATGCAACTCTGATTATCACAATATATCACCGTGGGATCTAAATGAGAACCGAATAGACTGACCAGGATTTTTCTCATCCATATAGCCTCGCATGCAGCCAAACTTGCTGCCATGTACTCAGCGTCCGCTGAACTAAGTGCATGGATCATTTTTTCCTGCTGTACCAAGAAACTGCTGTAGATCTGATACTGAGAATCCCTCCTGATGTGCTCTTTCTGTCTTTTGGGCTTCCTGCCAATCTGCATCCGTGAAGCCATGAAGCTTCACCTCATCCGACTGTTTGTACCACAATCCATATCTAGATGTGCCCCTGAGATACCTCAGGACATGCTTACCTACCTTCCAAAAGAGCTTGGTAGGCTTAACCATCACTTGTGAAAGCTGGTTCACAGCATAGCATATGTCCAGTCGGGTATTGAATAAATACATGAGCGAACCAACCAACTGTCGATAAACAATGGCATCCACTACCTCTGTCGATGTAGAATCCTCTTTCCTCCAATCGCTAGGAAGAGGAGTGTCGATAGGCTTGCAGCCTTGCATGTGAAACTTCTCCAGTATCTCCTGGGCATACTTGCCTTGAGACACAAACAATTCACCTTTCCGCTGCCAAATTTCCAATCCCAGGAAATAATGAAGAAGGCCCAAGTCCTTCATCTCGAACTCCTTTGCAAGATCTGCCTTGCATGAGTGTATCAACAGTTCATCACCTGTTAGTATTAAATCATTTACATAAAGCACAATGATCAAAAGCTTACCCTCCACCACAATCTAGTATAGGTTTGGATCCGCTTCACTCTTGGCAAAACCAAGTCCAGTGAAATAATTGTCTATCCGTGTGTACCAAGCACGAGGTGCTTGTTTCAGCCCATACAACGCTCTTTTGAGCCTACACACATGCGACTCGCTGTTGAAGATTTCGAATCCTTCAGGCTGCTCAATGTACACCTCCTCCTCAATGATTCCGTTGAGGAACGCAGTCTTCACATCCATCTGATGAATGTGCCAACCCATCTACGCTGAGAGAGCAAGGATGGTCCGTATGGAAGAATACCTTGCGACAGGTGCAAAGGTTTCTTCATAGTCAATCCCCTCGATCTGTGAGAAGCCCTGTGCAAAAACGGCTCTTGCGCCTCGATGCTCCCACCAACAATTCTGTTTCACTTTGTGATCCATGTTCAACCTACCACATCGATTTCTGTCCAAATTCTGGGACAATCTCCCATGCACTGCTTTTATAATCAATAATACTTCTTCCACCATGGCATCTACCCATGCGGACCTCCTCATAGCCTCTAAAGAGGATGAGCCACAATATAATGAATCATCGTGTTTCTCAAGGGACTAATAACTCACAGAATGTCTGCCTACGCCGTATTTATGGAACTCACACTCGTACTATCACATCTAATCACTGGGCCGTAGTGCTTCCGCCTTGAGAGCCCACCACATGAGTGGTCTCTTCCACTCCATGAACTTCCTCTTGTGGTTGATCCACATCCGAAATCTCATCCTTAGGAACTAATAGCTCCTCATCTGCATGCAAGTGTGGCTCCCTCTCAAGTGAACACTTCATGGTTTTCTCCTCCTGAAATTTGATATCCCGTCGCACGATAGTCATCCATTGTTGAAAATACACATGATAATTATTGTGGGGTGTTTCTTGTACCCACAACATCCCAACCTCCGTGCCAAGATCCTTCCTCAAGTATCCTTCGTCACATGAATGTAAACAGAGCCAAAAATCTTCAAATGAGAAATATCAGGCTTCTTAACAGAAAACGCCTCTTCGGGTGTACTCATGCCAAGTACTCTATGAGGACAACAGTTTTGCACATAAACCGCAGTGTTGCATGCCTCAGCCCACAAGTGTATGGGAAGGCCCTGATCATGCAACATCGCCCGTGCAACACCCACGATTATTCTGTTCTTTCTCTCTGCGACCCCATTCCGCTGTGTGTTATGAGGCGCTATGAGTTCTCTTCGAATTCCTTCTTTGCTACAGAAGTCTTTGAATTCGCTAGAGATGTATTCACCACCATTATCGCTCCTTAGAGCTTTCACCTGCTTCCTCGACTCTTTCTCAACCAGTGCCTTGAACTCACAGACCTTTGAGTATGTCTCACTCTTCTTCTACATGAAGAAGATCCAACACTTATGAGAAAAGTCATTAACAAATATCACATAATACCTGTGCTTTGCTATTGAAGCAACCGAGAAAGGTCCACACACGTCTGTGTGAATTCTCTCAAGGATTGTCAAGGCACGACTATCCTTCTCATGAAAAGTGGTCTTCACAAATTTTCCCAAAGTACATTCCTTGCATTGATCTAACTGCGCAAGTGTACCTTTGGGAAGCCTGGTAGAAATCTGCTGCAAAATTTTCAAAGCGCCATGGTGAAGATGGCCCAATCTCCTATGCCACAATTCGCTCTCATCCCAGCTCACCACTCCTTCTGCTTTGCCTGCCATTGCAGCACAATCATCTACTTGCAATTGATAAAGATTCTTAACTCGAATCCCTATCCTCCTGGTTTGACCAGTTGTTTTATGCTGAAGGAAAGCTTTTCCCTCACTGAAAACAACATCATAACCCTTGTCTTCGAACATCGCCACAGAGATCAGATTCTTCTTCAATCCTGGAACATGCATGACATCCTTCAAGATGAAAGGTTTATCGGACTCCCTCTCAAAGTAAATGGTCCCGATACCAGTCGCACTGTATCTACCATCATCGCCCATCTCGATGTGCACTCCAAGATCATTTTCCTCCAGATCGCTAAACAAAGCTTTGTCTCCGGTCATATGGAAAGACACACCACTGTCAAGAAACCACACTGATCCCATCACACTTGAAACCAGGCATGCGATCAAAGAAAAATCCAGCTCAAACTGTGAGGCTAAGGCCTCTCATGCTATAGAACTAGCAGCGCTCTTATTTTTCTTCTTCTGTGGGCAATTAGTGGCGTAATACCCGTGCTGGTGACAGTGAAAACACTTCACCTTGGACAAGTCCTGCTTCTTGCCTTTAGCTTCGGATTTGGAAGATTTCTTTCCTTTTCCTTTCCGAGCTTTCACAGCCAAAGCACAATTTTCTTCATCTTCATTCTTCGATGAAGATCCATCCTTGGTACCCCGCCTTATCTCCTCCTGCACAAGATCCGACCAAAGTCGCTCCCATCCTGGCAATTTCTCCCGTCCATTGACAGAGTCTTCGTAGCTATGCCAACTCTTCGGAAGCCCAAGGAGAGCCAAGCTCACCAAGTCTTCTTCATCAACAGTAACCCCCACACTTCCCAGCTCATCCTTGCAGTGGACAAACTTTGTGAGTTATTTTGGTATACTGTCGCCTTTCTCCTTTTTTATTTTCCTGAGTTTGTCTTTAAGCGCCAACTTCCTCTGGTCACTTTTTCTTTGGAAAAAGTCTGTCAAAGCCTTCCACATTAAGAATGGAGTGGCTTTCCCGTGAAGGCTGGAGACAATGTGGTCCTGCACACCTTCCAACAGAATCCTTCGACACTTTGCTACCTTCTTTTTCCATGCGTCAAGTGTGGCTGCATCGTTAGAACCCGGCTTAGGAAAATCGCTATTGATGAACTCCTTCAGCCCATTATCCTCCAATACCGCCTCCATCCTGTCCTTCCATGTTATGTAATTTGAGCTCCCATCAAGGGCATACTCCAATCACAATCCGTTGAAAGACATTTCAATGAATGCTCTACTTCGACACCAAGAAAACACTGTAGCAAATTCGAATTCCACCAGCACAAAACTCAACCGCTTCAATAATTGCAATCTCCTTCAATGATCACTACTGCTTTGATACCATGTAGAAATTATATAACTTGTGTTATATGTCCAATATTCTCATGATCTCACACTATTTTAAGTTCATGCAAAATACATAATCTATTCAACCATTGATCATTTGCGGAAATTAAATCAAGATTGCAATGCACACATGAAACCATAAAAATTCACACACATTAACATAGTTGTTTAACGAGAAATCCTGAAGCTGAAAACCCCAACTATCTGTATATAATATATGTTATAGAGATCATGTAACAATCCTCATACAAAGCTGATCATATCAAGCTCTCAGTACAATACAATCACTACACACTAATCAAGCTCAATCTTGCAAATCCATGCACTGATCTTTGCCACCTGCTATCCTGCGTCTACTGCGCAATCCATGCTGAAGAATAGCTCTGAATGAATTCAAATTACCTTGGAATTGACTACGCAATCCTCATTGGCATCTCCACTGAGTGTTGGATGCAATCAATGCATCACTGTAGTCACAACTGATAGTCACACTTGCTCTTTCACCTATCTCTCCACTGGTCTCCACTGAAACTGCCATGCACTGTAGTTAATTGATGTATTCTTCAGTTGATTAATGAGTTATTATTTGTGAATTAATTAAATAATTAATTCACTCCACTCTCACTAGTGTGCTCAACTGAGTCTAAATGAGTTAAACTAAATACAACTCCACCAACTACTTCTCCAACTCCACCAAACTCTGTCACATGAGTTCTAACTAAAGTCCTCCATGAAATAGCTCCAGTAAACCCTCAGGAATAGTGTAATTCCTTTTGTCAGTTGCTGTGCCACATCTGTGCACTTAACTGAAGTGCTCCAAGAGAATAAGATAATTTTTAGAGTCCAACTATTATTAAGAGCTAATAATATTCGACATATCTATTTTTAGACTGGCAGTCTAAAAATAGACTCCGCCCAATATGTCTAAAAATAGAAGTCCATCTATTTTTCCAACTTGACCAACCATCCACAAATAGCATCCTGCAACTCATAGAATATGATCGACATGTCTAAAAATAGACTTTGCGCCAAAAAAAGCCTACGGGCCCACTTAGTGAAGGCGACTCTTTTCACTAAGCTCATCATCTTGTTGAATCTCAACTTCTTGGACATCCATGGAGGCTAAGTGGTAATGGGAGACTCCTAGTGGGTCTCAAGAATGAGATTTGGGGCTTGCATTGGCCATGACAATGAGTCCTTGACATGTGATTCAAGGACAAGAATTCCTAATAAAATTATAGATCTAAATGAAAGAGGAAGGGCATTTGTTTATATTGAAGACTAAATTACGTCGTCAAATATCATATGAATGAAAGAAAATAATAATTCTCATCAATGTGGAGTGAAGCTCCGAGGTGGAGCCTCTACAATTGCATGGTACTGTCATTGGTATGGTCTCAGAGCAATCCCACCCAGAGAAAGACGACGGAGTACCCAGGTGGAGCCTCAACAATTGCATGGTACTGGAATTGACACTATCTATGAGAATCAAGTGATATAAATACGACAGAGCACACAGTCACATCCTAGAAAAAGAAGGAAGAGAAACATGAGCAAAACGGGGTAACTATGTGAGGAAGAGAAAAAAAACAGAAGATCAAAATCAACAACAAGAGGAGCTGACTTTAGAATACCATACAAAAAATGGGGCTCCTCCTTCTCCCGAAGATACCAAATGCAAAGAAGAAAAGGACATGGCTGATCCAGGTAGATATTGGTGGCCACCCACCTATTCCACTTGGGGCCCCATCAATGTCTCTTTCAGTTTTTCAGTTTCGGCACAACTTACTATTTTTAGCAGTTTTCCGAGTCTTGAACTTTCGGAGCTGTTTTGAGGCCCTAGATGACATTTTTTGGGCATTGCTTCTTCGGCTAATAATATTTTGTACCAAAATTGATATTCGTGATTAGAAGTTGTAGTCCTCGGATAGATATTTCTAACGATGTATCATGTGCATCAAACAGAGATAGTATGCCAAAGTTACGACCCTGGGAAGTTGAAACACCAATTTACCCAAATGGGGCCCATAGTTTTGGCGCTTCATCTCCTAGGGTTAGGTTTTTGGATGTTTAGGATTTTCCATTTTTTCTCTATAATAAATAGGTCCTTGAGCCTCATTGTAACACAATTTAGAGACCTGTAGCCACCACATCTCTTCTCAGAGATAAGTTACTAGCGCCCCAGCTAGTTTATTTCTATTCTGTCTGTAAGAAAATTTTAGTTCTTATATATTAATGAAATGAAACGTTATTTCCACTACATCTTTGTATTTATGGTTATATGTGTATTCTGTTGCGTTCCTGCATAAATCCGTATCAGTGGTATCAGAGTGGTCTGCTTTTTCTTGATACTTCTTTGCATGTCCCCAATGAGGTCAGGGTATAAGGAGTTAGGACTCGATCTGGTTGAACCTTTGCAAGATCAACCTCGCAAACCCCAACAGCCGCCCATGGGGGATGAAAAGAAATATGAGGGAGCAGGAGATCCTATTGAAATATTGCTCGAGGAGGCCCCCGAAAAACAAAGGAACACGATGATGGATAACTTTGCCCAGATCTTTCAACGACTTCCCACCAACGGCGCATCTGCATCCAACAACCACTCTAAAGGCACGAATCCCTTTACGGTACAAGTAAAATTTGACATTCCCATATTTGAGGGTCAAATAGAGGCAGATTCCGTAGATATATGGTTGAAACCATATATGCAGATTTTCCATGTCAAGGATTGGTGGGGAAACCTACTCTGAGAAAAAGGACGAGACAAAACCCTCTCTGTTCTCAGCCATACCCACTTGGAATTATTTCCGAGACACCATCAAGGATCAATACTATCTCGTGGGAGCTATGAGGACAAGTACATACATTGGACCACGCCGCAACAAAAAAGGGTTCAAGATGTGCACGAGCTGATGAATTTGTTCCATACCCTACGCACAAAGTTGGGTATCAAAGATTCGGAGAAACATTTGGCGCTAAAGTATCACAATTGTCTGCACAAATACATTCAGGAGGAAATGAAGTTCCTCGACATCTCACTTGGTACGACATACCAGTATGCTGCCAAGATTGAGTAGAAATTCAAACAGAAGAAGCGAGACTTTGGATCTGCGAATCAAAAGCAAGGGAAAGGTGCCCCCAAATTGCAGAACAAAGGAAAAAGCCAAGGCATGGCAGCCCAAGACAACCTACCAAAGCCACAAGCAAAGAAACACACCGCAAAGCCAAAGAAGGACATGCAAAAGTGGTTTGAGTTCCATAAGAGCTCCATTCACAACACAAGTGAGTGTTGAGCCAAGCAGTCACTGGTGGCCGAGATGAGGGCTTCTGAATCAGACACATGCTTTGACTCTGAATCAGAACTTGACAAGGGGGGTGCATGTGGATCCAACTAAGATCCAAGTCATTCGATATTGGCCATCCCCAACCACTCTATAATAGAGCTTCACAACTTTCTGGGTCTTGCTAATTTCTACCACAGGTTCGTGTTTGGATTCTCTCATATCACTTGGCCCTTGAGTCAAGTCACCAAGGGAGGAGCGAAAGAAAAATTATTTTGGTCAGAATCTCAACAAAAGGCGTTCATAGAATTGAAACATCACCTCTGTTCTACCCCAGTGCTCACATTACCAGACTTGCAACAACCATTTGAGATCGAGACAGATGCCTCTGACTATGCTATTGGGGCAATTCTTACTCAACAGGGGCATCTAGTGGCATATCACAGTGAGACATTGTCCGACACAGTTTGCAAGTATCCCACTTATGAAAAAGAAATGTATTCAATTGTGTAGGCTTGTCAACAATGGAAGCATTACATTTTGGGGAAAGAAACAATCATCCACACAGACCACCAACCCCTGTAGTTCATACAGACAGAAGGGAAGTTGCAGAACGATTGCCATCAGAAGTGGTTCACATATCTGCAACAGTTTAATTTGAACATCAAGTACAAGAAGGGTAGCACCAATAATGTTGTAGACTACCTTAGCCGACCATCGATCTTGGCGCTAACCACCGTTCTCAACTCTTGTGGGCGTGAGACTTCTGATTGGTCGCTTCTCTACAAGAGTGATCTAGAATTCGGCCACACATATAAGGCACTCTTGGGGGACACCTTTGTGTTCCATCAAGTGAGCGTACCAAGATGATATGGGAAGCACACTATAGTCGAGTCGTTGGGCATTTCAGGGTCGAGAAAATAGTGGCAGTACTGCAGAATTATTTCTAATGGTTGAACCTTCGACAAGATTTCGGGAAGTACATCAGATCATGCACTGCTTGTGACATTGCCAAACTAACCATCAAGAAGCAAGGCCTCTATACTACGCTACCTACCCCTAGTCGACCTTGGAAATCCATCTCCATGGATTACATGTCGGGCATTCCTTCTACTAAGCATGGAAATGACTGTGTTTTCGTGGTCATCGAAAGATTCTCTAAGATGACCATTATGGCGGCCTGCAAGAAGAATATAATAGCATAAGCCACTGCTAAACTCTTCTTTTAACGAGTGTGGGTGCACTTTTGGATCCCACAGTCTATCATAGAATATTGGGACAACATGTTCCTCAGCACATTTTGGTCCAACCTCTGGTCAATGTTGAACACCAAGCACACCAAGTCCACATCTTTCCATCCCCAAACTGATAGCCAGACAAAGGTCGTCAACAGAATGATTGTACACGTTCTACGCATGTACAATTAAAATCATCCACACACATGGGATGAGAGCCTCCACTATGTAAAACACAGTTATAACTGGGCTCTTCATAGCTCAACCGACCACAACCCCTTTCAGGTGGGCTTGGGATTCCAGCCACTATGTCCCATTGACATAGCCATGCCATTTGCGGCTACTCAGGGTGATTCGGCTCATCTCTAGTCTCAAGCTAACAAAGCGACCATCTTCATCGAGCGCATTCAGCACATTCGCCAATAGGTTCATGACATATTGGACAGAGCCAATGCTAAGTACAAGCAATGACATGATCAACATTGGGTTCCATACAACTTCCAGGTGAGTGACAAAGTGTGGCTACATTTGTAGAAGGAGCGCCTCACTAGACGCCACTGTAAGCTTCGCCCACTCTGATATGGGTCATACACCATCACCAAGGCTGTAGGGAACAATGCCTTTGAGCTCAATATTCCACCATTCCTTAGTTTGCACCTAGTATTCAATGTGGATCGCCTTCGTCCCTACTTCCCACCTCTACTAGACACCTCTGACATTGCAGAACAACTCACACGAACAGAGTTAAACCCAGACTACATGGAACATGCCACCACAGATTGTATCATGGACATGAAAATAAATAACACTCGCCAACAGAAGATCCAACTGTATCGGGTTGTCAAAGCTGGCCAGCTCCTGCACCAAGGCAAGTGGTTCACCAGGGACCAAGTTCAGCAGAAGTTTCCTCATCTCATGAAGGAACTCAACGCAATGGGGACCATTGCTTCTTAAGGGGGGAGGAATGATCCAGGTGGATATTGGTGGCCACCAGCCTATTCCACTTGGGGCCCCACCATTGTCTCTTTCAGTTTATCAGTTTCAGCACAACTTACTATTTTTAGCAGTTTTTAGGGTCTTGAACTTCCAGAGCTGTTTTGAGGCCCAAAACGACATTTTTTGGGCATCGCTTCTTAGAAAAATATGATTCTATTCTAGAATTGATATTTGTGGTCAGTAGTTGTAGTCCTCGAATAGATATTTCTAATGATGTATCATGTGCATCAAACAGAGATATTATGCCAAAGTTATGACCCAGGGAAGTTGAAACACCAATTTACCTAAACGGGGCCCATAGTTTTGGCGCTTCATTTCCTCGAGTTAGGTTTTTGGATGTTTAGGGTTTTCCATTGTTTCTCTATAATAAATAGGCCCTTGAGCCTCATTGTAATACAGTTCAGAGGCCTATAGCTGCCACATCTCTTCTCAGAGATAAGCTACCAGTGCCCCAACTAGTTTATTTCCATTCTGTTTGTAAGGAAATTTTAGTTCTTTGATATTAATGAAATGAAGTATTATTTCCACTGCATCTTTGTATTTATGATTATATGTGTATTTTTTTGCGTTCCTGCATAAATCCAGATCAATGGTAGTGGATGAATCCAAACTAGATCAGGGGGTTGCAGTCAATGAGTCGAGTAGACACATCTAGAATACACAATCTATTGGAGCTAAGAATAGGAAATATGGATTTGTAAGGCGTGTGAAGCAAGCTTTGGATTCACATGAGCATGAATGAATTAAAGAAGAGAGAAGATAACAACAATAGCCAGCACCATAAGAAATGTTTGTAAATAATTGATAAGGGAACTTTGTAAGAAACGAAGAAGAAATAAAAATTCATAAGCCTTCAATTGTAACGATGCATTCTAATGCAAACATTACATTGTCAACTTCTCGCGACAAGGTTCTATGCATCGTTATATACACATAAATCATAAAATCATAAGAAAAGTGCTATTTTATTAACATAAGCAATTCCATTTTAAATAAAAAAATTATTATGTATATTGAAAATATAAGAAAAGGAATCCACTACTCTGTCCAAGGTAAGAACATTTGCATCTCAAAATTCATTGGCAGAAAAATAACGAATTCCTTTTGAAATTGTTTTAAGGCACTTTATTGAATATGGGAGTCGTGAAGCTCTTCTTATGATTGTTCAGGAACTGGAAGCAATGGGAAGTATTTCCTTATCCATTTAATTTTTTAAGCTCTTTCTAATTTGTTAAGTACTAGAAGAAGTCCTTTGCTTCTTCTTTCCCAATAGGCCGAATAACTTCTTTTAATATTCATGCAAAAAAAATACACTCGGCTCTAAAAATTCCAAGTAAATATATGTAACCACGACAAGGGAAATCACTAACAGTATTCCATTAAGAAACAAGGCATATTCGATATATATTGGTTGTTGAAATGAGCTTTCTAGGACCAAGGTTATTCATGAAAATAGATGCTCGATTACGAGAAGAATTTTCATAGAAAAGTAATTGTCCTTTTGGTGGTAGATCCATCATTCTTGTGGGTGACCTTGGCTATCTACCTCCTGTGAGAGATAAGCCTTTGTATGCGGGTAATACAATAGGTAGTGTCTTGTGGAAAAAGTTCAACATTGTTGTCACTCTTGACAAAATCATTCGCCAACAAGGGAATAATGAAAAACAATCTTTTTTTCATAGAGTTCTCAATAACATAAGAAATGTAGAACCTTTTCTTGAAGATTTGGATTTTCTTATGTTCGGGATGATATGGGGTTGCATCCTAGTGAAAGGGATTTATTTAATTCAATAGTTCACATGTTTCCAAAAAATAATTTGGTCTCCTTCCATAGCAAGCATGTGTTAAAATCAAGCTAAATTCTCCAATTGCATGATGTATTGCTGAGCATTCAAGGTGTACATAGATCATTGGTGTTGATGACAATCAATTGGACCGTGAAGCTTTGTTGTGTCATGGTCAATGTGTTATGTTGACATGTAATTTGTGGGTTGAAGTTGGCTTGGTGAATGGTGCACTTGGTTATGTAAAGGATATATTTTATACGCCTACCTATAAGCCACCTCGAATTTCAATGTTCATGACTGTTCTTTTTGATAATTATGTTCGTGTTCCATTTGATGTAAGCAATCCAAACATTGTACCTATTACACCAGTGATAAGAGGAAATCGAAAACGAATTCCTTTGAAGATGGAATAGGCTCTTACAATCCACAAGTCATAGATGTTGACTTTAGAATAGGCATCAATTGATATTGGGAATAAAGAGCAACAAGGCCTAACCTTCATAATCATATCAAGAGTGAAATCAATATATGGTTTATGCATTTCACCGCCTTCCTCTTTTCAGCGTTATGCCAAGATGAAAGATAGTGCATATGCTACAATTAGGAATAAAAAAGAGAAGTGATTGATGTCCATATCGCTATGACATGCAACTAGTAATATTGTGACCTATTTATAGAATGTTTTCTTAATTTCTTTTTTTGTCCAGTTTATTTACTTTTAATATAATTAAATGATTTTCATATATTAATGATATGAATACATTCATCATATTCATATTAATATTTGAGAAAGTTGTTTACATCATTTTTCATGTTGTTCAATTTACTTTTTTTTTTTTAAGTGGTTATTGTTCTTTTGTTTAGAATAAACCATTTAGACATAAACAACTAGTTATATGAACCAATCATTAAAAAACAATTTAATGATTCGTTCATATTGATATTAATATTGTGAATTCATATTATATCACGAAATACAAAATTGTGGGCTAAATATTATTAATATAATATTACCAATGATATTCAATATTAATAAAAACATTGGCCACCATACCGAAAACTACTAATATTAATATTGTTAATTAGTATGTCTATTAATTAATATTGATATTGATATTAATATTAATGATGTTTAATATTAATGTTAAACAAATATTGTGTCTATACATTAATTTGAACATTACCATTAAACATCGATATAAATATTTCGATTTAAGATTAGGTTTAATAACTTTAGGTTTGTTTAGGTTCAACGACACCATGTTTATATATGTAGATTTTTTTATATCATTTGGTTGATGTACCATTAGGTTATTTTATAGCACGGGGTTTATGAGATTACATTTTTTAATATTAATAAAAATGAGCTTAATGTTAAAAAACATTGAGATTAATATTAAAGAAAAATATTAATATAAACATAAACATTTATTGAAATACAAATATATGTTTACTAACATTAATAATATTTGTTTTTAAATATTAGTTTTATAAACTTGTGATTTTTTTGTTGACTATTGTAATAAGGGTCTCATCACTAATTTCATTTTATCACTCATTTCATATACACAATATGTATTACTAATGAGGGCATATACTGCCCACCGTTGTATTACTAATGAGGTTTATATTTGTAAATTTTTTTATATCATTTGGTTCATGTAGCATCAGATTATTTTATAACATAAGGTTTATAAGATTAAGCTTTTTAACATTAATAAAAATGGGGTGATATTTTTTGTGTACATATATCTATATATGTGTATGCTTGGGTGTTTGTGCGTGTGTATTGATTTTATTTTTTCATTTTTCTTTCAAATGAAGATATGGAAAATAATGATGTCATCTATTATGCCAAAGCGGTGCACAATATTGCTCGAGTGATAAGTTTTCTTTCATATATTTGGAACAAGCTTGACAGAAAATTTGGCTTCCATCGTGCTTTTATTGATGAGATATTCATTTACTAGATGAAATGAAAATGAATGTAAAATATGTGTTGCATGTGCACTAGAGAGAGTCTGGGAGGAAAAAAAGAAGGGATTGGTTGAAGAGCAAGAAGGGTCATGATCATTATCCTGTTGATTTGAATTGGTGTTGCTTTTGTCTTGTTGTGTTTTGGAAGATGCTATTCAATAAATGATTTTTGATGGAGTGTTTGAAGTTCAGTTTCATAGTGAAGTTATTTGATGTGAAGAAAATATATATATATATATATATATATATATATATATATATATATATCTCTCTCTATATATATATATGTTAATTTCAATGTTCTTTCTTCAGTTACAATGCTGGTGAAATGGAAGTTTTTTCTCATTGTTGTTGTTATGTACAAAATTGTATATATCTTTGGTCTTAAAATGTCCTATTGTGTTGTTATTCTTTAAATCCAATATATTCAATTTATATGTGTTTTTTTCCTTTTCTGTTTTGACTTTGTGTTCTCTCAAAATACATCTTTCTCAATTTTTTGCATTTATGTTTGTTTTCTCCAATGGCAGTGTTACTATTTTATTTTGTTCTCTTGGATTTGTGATTCTTTGGGTTTTTTGGTATGGGTCACTTTACTATGTTTATGCCTTTCGTAAATGAAAATATTATTGAGGTTTATAATATTAATGTTGGACCTTCATGTTCTTTGTTTATATCAATATTGTTTAGATGTATACTATTAATATATTCATGTATTGTTATTGATGTATTTATGCTTTAAAATTTATTAATGGTTTATAATGTATTGATATAAATGTGTTATTATTAATGTATTGATGGTTTATGATGTTTTAATGGTTTTTAGTGTATTATTATTAATGTATTGATATCAATGTTTTTTATCGATGTCTTAATGGTTTGTAGTGTGGTTCTTACATTCATTGTGGTTTATGTTTATTATTATTGTTTTGTATTATTGCATTATTTACATTTTTATTATTGATGCTAGGGGTTTAACGATTAAGGGGTTTAAAATAATTAATATGACATATATTATCACATTTTTAAAACAAACCATCGTCAGCTCTTGTCGAACGTTGCATTATAACGAAGTTTGTCTTGATATGAAAACCATAATGAACCATGGCGAATTATGGTCAACCATGGTCCAACATTGCATTTTAACAAAGATTGTCTTAATATGAAAATCAACGACAATTAAGCATGGTCGTTGATGTTTATTTTTTGGTTTATAATATTTATCTCGAAGTTTAAACAACTTGGGTTTATAATATTAATCCGTTGGGGTTAATATTATTCTCTTGGGTTTCTAACCTCTTGGGTTTTTTATTATTTATCCATTGGGTTTATTATTGCCTTGGTTTTATATTATAAATCCCTTGCATTTACTGATCCAAGGGTTCATATTCCTATGGTTTATAATATTAATCCTTGGGTGCAATATAAATGTGTTGGGTTTATAATGATGGTCAACCATTGGGTTTACAAATCGCTTGGGTTTAAAATGATGGGCACAATATCAATTTCATGTGTTTATTAATCTAAGGGTTCATATTACTAGGGTATAATATTATTCATATGGTTTATAATATTAATCCTATGGTTTAATATAAATCCAATGTGTTTATAGTCTTTGTCAACCATAGTCCAATCTCACATTGTGACAAATATTGTCTCAATATGAAAATCAACCATTGCGAACCATGCTAAACCATCATCCAATGTCACATTATGACAAATAATTTCTCAATATAAATATCAACCATGGTCGAATGTCACATTATGACAAAGATTGTGTCAATATGAAAATCAACCATGGTCAACCATTATCGACCATCGTCAACCATTATTGATCATGTTCAATCATGGTCAATCATGGTCGAATATCACATTGTTAAAAATAATGTCTCAATATGAAAATAAACCAAGACCAACTATGGTTATCCTTGGTCCAACATCACATTGTGACAAAGATTGTCTCAATGTTTAAATCAACCATGGTAAACCATGGTCAACCATGTTTATTTCATCGTTTATGGTATTTATCTAACATTTTATATACCTAGGGTTTATAACATTAATCCATTGGGTTTAATATTATTCCCTTGGTTTTACAATCCCTTAGTTTTTTAGTATTAATCCCTTAGGTTTATAATATAAATCCATTGGGTTTATTGATCTAAGGGTTCATATTCCTAGGGTATAAAATTATTCATAGGGTTTATGATATTAACCCTTAGGTTTAATATAAATCCCTTGTGTTTATAATCATACTCAACCATGGGAAACCATGTTCCAGCGTCACATTGTGACAAATATTTTGTCAATATGAAAATCAACCACGGTGGAATGTCGCATTATGAAAAAGTTGTCTCAATATGAAGTGGGCCATGGTAAACCATGTTTATTTTAGGGTTTATAATATTTATCGTAGGGTTTATATATGTTGAGTTTATAATATTAACCCCTTGGATTTAATATTTTCCCCTTGGGTTTATAATACCATGGTTTAATAATACAATTCCTTAGGTTTAATATAAATTCATTGGGTTTATAATCATGGTCATCCATGGTCCGACGTGACATTGTGACTAAGATTTTCTCAATATGAAAATCAACCATGGTCCAACGTCGGATCGTGACAAATATTGTCTTGATTTGAAAATAAATCATACTCAACAAGGGTCAACCATGGTCGAACGTTGCATTGTAACAAAGATTCTATTATTATGAAAATGAACCATGGTCAACCACGATCAACCATATTTATTTTAGGGTTTATAATATTTATCTTTCGGTTTATATTCATTGGGTTTATAATATTAATCCCTTGTGTTTAATGTTATTGTCTAAGGTTTATAATACCTTGAGGTTTTAGCCCTTGGGTTTATTATTCCATTGTGTTTATAATATCAATCCCTTAGGTTTATTAATATAAGGGTTCATATTCATAGGGCTAATAATATTAATGCTAGGGTTTAATATAAATGCCTTGTGCTTATAATCATGATCAACCATGTTTATTTTAGGGTTTAAAATATTTATGTTAGGGTTTATATAAATTGAGTTTATAATATTTATCCATTGGCCTTATAATCCCTTGGATTTTTAGTATTGATTCATTTGGTTTATTATTCCCTTGGTTTTATAATATCAATCCCTTGGAGTTATTAATCTAAAGGTTCATATTCCTAGGGTATAAAATTATTCATGGGATTTATAGTTTTAATTCTTAGTTTTTATATAGATCCATTGGGTTCATGGTTCATGGTTTAATAAATTATTATTAAATTAACAGTATTGTTGTTAACATTATTATTATTATTATTAGCAATAACTAATAAAAAATATAAAAAAACAATATTTTTAATTTCTAATTTTTAATAAGTTCTAGTAATAGTCAATTAGTTATTAATTTAAAAAGAATTAATTAATTATTATTATTGTTTAATTAATTAATTATTATTAATTGAAATGATTAATTGATTATTATTAATATTTAATTGATTGAATGTATTAATTATTTTTAATATTTGTTAACTAATAATGATATTATTATCTATTAAATTATTAACTTAGAATCATTAATAATGATATTATTAATTAATTAATAATATTATATTATATTAGTGATAATGATATTAAATTTAAATAATAATATCAATTATTAATTGTAGTAATATTAATTAATAATAATAATCATCCTAATAATAATTAATTAGTATTGATCTTTTAGGTTTGTTAATTTTTTAGGTTCATAATATTTATCCCTTGTGTTTGCTAATTAGTTGGGTTTATAATATTAATAATCTCACGAGTTTATTAATCCCTTAGATTTAAAATGTTATTTTTTAGGGTTTATTAATGTCATATGTTTTTTATATTGTTTCATTCAGTTTGTTGATCATATAAGTTTACAATATTTATAGCTTGGTGTTTACTAATTCCTTGGTTTTATCATATTCGGTTTATTATTCAATTCTATTTCTAATATTAATAATTCTAATTTTATAAGTATGAATTAAACAATTTGCAGCTTAAAATTTATTCTATTCACCTCAAGCTTTCTTCTTCTTCTTCTTCTTTTATTTATTTTATTTTTATTTTTTACTTTTTTTATTTTATTTTATTTTTAATTTATTTTATTTTAATTAATTATTTATTATTTATTATTTTATTTTATTTTATTTTTTTATTTTTTATTTATTTTTTTCAGACTAATAATTTATCATCATCGAATTATGCTAATATTTAGCTGCGTCAAGGGCCTTGAAATATGCTACCAATATTCAATTAAAGAAATTTTATGTCTTCTGACTATCCTCTAAAATCTTCTTTGCCTCTGTCTTCCAGCATTCAGTCGTGGTCACCCTGTGCTCTCTCTACCTATGGATCATCACCTTCTTCTCTACTTTCTTTACATGCATATACTATTCATCCTTCCAAACCTCACCATCTATACTCTGTTAACCACGTCTCCTCCTTGAACCCCTACCTCGACCCCTCTTCAGTCGTCGACTCCAAGTCATCATTCGTTGGCTTCGTTTCTTAGTCTTGCATCCCCAACTTTTTCAATCTCGACTTTTAATTCCTCTTCCACCCAAATAATTAAATCCTCGCCTTGCTCTATCAAATACTCTCCCTTTAAATCTAATCAAAGCCCCCCCATTCGGTTATATCTCATTCATTTCATTCCTCCAATGATCCTTCTCGTGTTAATAACTCTTCCATTCTTCAAAGTAGCAATGTTCATAATATCCATTTTAATGGTGTCTCCAATTCCACTGCAAATTTGAATTCCAATCTTTTCAACCATTTTACTTTTATTAATGGAAATCTATCCACATTTCCTCTTCCTTCTCATTCTATGTATTCTTATCATTTTAACAATAATTCTTCTTTTAATTCCATTTCCTCCCCTCCCCATAGCCCTAAGCCCTTTTCTCCCTCTCCTCCCCCATTTCCTCCCCTCCCCATTTCCCTAAGCCCTTTTCTCCCTCTCCTCCCACATTTCCTCCCCTCCCCATAGTCTTAAGCCCTTTTTCCCCTCTCCTCCCCCATTTCCTCCCCTCCCTATAGCCCTAAGCCTTTTTCTCCCTCTCCTCCCTCATTTCCTCCCCTCCCTATAACCCTTACCCTTTTCTCCCTCTCCTCCCCCATTTCCTCCCCTCCCCATAGCCCTAAGCCATTTTTTCCCTCTCCTCCCATATCTAGACCTTATGTTGTGAATCTCTCCTATCTTATTATTGATTCCTCTACCCTCTAACTCCTCAATAAAGGGTTTAAATTTTGTTATTTCTCCTAGAAATATTCCCATTGAAGATATTCTTTGTTCCATTGAGCTTATTTCTGAGAACCTCCCCTTTCACATTGCGGAAGAAATACATCAAGATTGTAGAAGAATTTTTTGTTTCGCTAAACCTCCTAAACAAAATGTATCTAAAGAGGAGGTCCAAGCCATCAAGAGGCTCAATGATAACCCCCACATCATTGTCCTCAAAGCTAAAAAAGGTAATGCTACGGGTTGAAATTTGCAATGATAAACAGTGAAATTGACATCCAGAAATGGCTACCATGGAGGATTTTGATTTAAATTGGACAATAAATTGTAATCTTATCTCATTATCACTTGTAATAGTTAACTGAGTGTGATAGACTCAGTTAGCTCATGAAATTTGATTTGAGGGTGGTTGGTAAGGCATGTAGAGTGATTCTATTTGTTTTAGAGTCCAAGTTGTAGTTAGTGTATTAGTTTAATGCATGAGAAATCAATTAACTCATGTAAGAGAGTTAAAGTCTGTCTAACTAGTTGTAACTGATTGTTGCTCTAGTGAGAGGTCAAGTGAATTAAATCAGATTTAATTCACATGTAATGATATGTCGAGTGACTGATGATTTACTATTAATAACTTCTTGAATGTCATTTCTGATGAAGACCCAGTTGAGACATAGGCTAAAGGGAAGTTATCTATCAGTTGTATTTATAGCAAATTTCCCGGGTGCAATTATATACACCATAAGATGCCCATGATGTATTGCGCAGTCAAGGAAGGCTAAAATTCCTAAAGAATAGGGATTGCATTCCACATGAATTGCATGAGAAAGGCAGGCTTAGCAGAGGCTGAGAATTGGCTAAGTACTAGCCCAATTTTGTCTAGATCAATGTGAGACAATTAGCAGATTTCAACAGACTCTTGTGAGAAGAGTGCATTGTAATTGTTTCATGATTCCTTGGTTCATTATACAATAGAGATAGAGGGGTTTTGAGCAGTAAGCTTTCCTCGGGAAAATATCTGTGTTGTGGATTGATTTGCTTCTTTCTCTTACTTGGTGTGATTATGAGATCGTGTTTATTTTCCACAAATATTGTAGAAGGATTCATTGTCTTGTTTTAGTATATTACATGATCGGATTGAATCCATTGGTATACATATTGTTTGTATAATTTTTACATGGTATCAGAGCAGGAATTGTTTTGGCGACGAGTTTGCAGAGAATATCTAAAAATGTTGATGCAAAATTTTCCCAAGCAAATAGAATATTTGGATTCCTTGCAAAAAAATACCCAAATTGAAAAAAATTGGTCAAATTGAAGCTCGGATGAGGGAGATATCGTCTGTTTAAAATCAACTCTTTTTGTAGAAAATTTTGCGACTGCGAGACATTTACAATGTGCGCGAGTTGGAATCCAAGGGAAATAAGTCCCAAGGCAAAGAGGACAAGAGAGACTTGTCCAATATTAGATGTTTTCATTGTCACGAGGATGGGCACTATGCTACAAATTTTCCACAGAAGAAGGGAAGCAAGAGGGAGCCTGCAGTTGCAGCAGGTGAAGCATTGGCTTCATAGTTCGATCTTGATTTTACTCTCATTTCATGCATGGCCAACACTATAATGGGATGCATGTGGTATTTAGACAACGGTGCCTCATTCCATATGACGAGGGATAGAGATCTCTTCAGTGACTTGGCTGAGAAGGACCTCCAGCAAAACATAGAGTTTGGAGATGATAGGAGGTATAACATGACCCACATAAGTACAGTTACCTTTTAGAGGGAGAATGGCTTCGAAGTCAAACTAGCATATGTTTTGTATGTTCTAGGCCTAAAGAATAATCTTGTCTCCATAGAGGTATTGGAAGAGCATGGTTATGAAGCGATGTTTAGAAAAGGAAAAATTTTCCTTAAACACATAGCCACGAGACAGGTGAAGCAGATCGGTTCTAGAGTCAAGAACATGTATTCTCTCGAGGTTGAGGATGCATGCAAGTCTTTGAGGAGAAACGTAGTGGTTAGTGACTTGGTGGTTGAGAGGGAGCAATTATCTCTCAACATGTAGCCTCAGAAGTAGTCTCAGAAGTTTGTGGAGCAGCCACAATTGGAGATGCAGAGGAGACCGAGTGGAAGAGTCCACTCAGGCAGAGACATCAAGGAGGGGGAAATTTCGAGCTAGATGGGGATAGGGAGTACATGCATCTATACCTCCAAGTGTGAGGTGGGGCGATGTGCATAATTAATCCCAAGAAGAAATTTGGGCAAGATTGTTTGAGATGGTGTGTCTCCTGGATCAAACCTGGCTACGAGGAGCCCACAATACAACAGCAGAAGGAATGATCAATTAGATTGATGCAGTGAGATGTCGGGAAGACATAAATCAGAGTGGCAGATGTCAGATACTGGATCGTAGATCAGAGTTGGCAGCAGTGCAGAGTGCATGGATGTAGATGTCAACAACACAGAGAGTCCAATAGACATGTGCAATAGGATCCATCAGTCAGAAGACTCTGATGATAGATGCATTATAATGATTTAGTTGTTTAGAGGTTATTCAATTTCAGGATAGTTGCATGTGCGAACAACAATAGAGAAGTGTTGCATGCAAGAACATTCCAAAGGTACCGGATCATGACAGATTGATTCCTTTCTTGTTGAGAGGGAGTGTTGAAATTTTCAACAAGAAACAGTGAAATTGGCATCTAAAAACAACATCCAGAAAATGGCATGCAGAAATGGCTACCATGGAGGATTTTTGATTTAATTATTTCTTAATTAAATTATAAGAAATGTGTGTTAAATTTATTTATCCCTTAAATAAATTTGGTAATAAATTGTAATCTTATCTCATAATCACTTGTAATATTTAGCTAAGTGTGATAGACTTAGTTAACTCATGAAATTCGAGTTGAGGGTGGTTGGTGAGGCATGTAGAGTGATTCTATTTGTTTTAGAGTCCAAGTTGTAGTTAGTGTATTAGTTTAATGCATGAAAAATCAAGTAACTCAATTAAGTGAGTTAAATTCAGTGTAACTAGTTGTAACTGATTATTGTACTAGTGAGAGGTCAAGTGAATTAAATCAGGTTTAATTCACATGCAATTATTTGTCAAGTGACTGATGATTTACTATTAATAGCTGCATGCATGTCAATTCCGTTGAAGACCCAATTGAGACAGAGGTTAAAAAGAAAATATCTATCAGTTGTATTTATAGCAAATTTCACGGGCACAATTATATACACCATAGGATGCCCATGGTGTATTGCGCAATCAATGAAGGTTGGAATTCCTAAAGAATATGGATTTAATTCCACATGAATTGCGTGAATAAGGCAGACTGAGCAGAGGCTGAGAATTGGCTAAGTACTAGCCCAATTTTGTCCAGATCAACGTGAGACAATTAGCAGAGTGCAACAGACTCTTGTGAGAAGAGTGCATTGTAATTGTTTCATGATTCCTTGGTTCATTATACAATAGATATAGAGGGGTTTTGAGCAGTAAGCTTTCCCCAAGAAAATATCTGTGTTGTGGATTTATTTTCTTGTTTCTCTTACTTGGTGTGATTGTGCGATCATGTTTATTTTCCATAAATATTGTAGAAGGATTCAATATCTTGTTTTAGTATATTACATGGTCGGATTGAATCCATTGGTATACATGTTGTTTGTATAGTTTCTACACTACAGTCATCATGAGCACGGAGGACTATGAATAAAAAATGATGGATCTTATTTCTTCTTCATCTTATAAAATCCTTCCAAAATCCCCTTTAAACACCATTACTATATTGGTCACCAAAGCCATCAAATCATCCTCTTTTTCGGCTTCCATGCAGCTTAATATTATCCCTTGTGCCCCCCAAACTTTTAAAATTTATGGTCATCCAAAAATTCATAAGCAAGGTGTTCCCCTTCGTCCCATTTTCAGTGCTTTTAGAGCCCCTGCCCATGTTTTGAGCCAATATTTAGCCACCAATATTTGACAATTCATGGGCTCCACTTCCTCTTATATTAAAGATTCTATTGATTTTATTTAAAAAACCAAAAACATCCATATTGATGAGAATGAATTGTTGGTCAACTTTGACATTGTTTCCCTTTTCACCAAGATCCATGTGCTTGAAGCTTTAGACCATATCTCCTAATTAGTTGACGTTGAAACCTTTAACCTAATCAAAATTTTCATTTCCTCTACTTTCCTTTCTTTTAAAGGTACCATCTATGAGAAAACATAAGGTACCACCATGGGATCCCCTCTTTCTCAAGTCATTGTTAACATTTTTATGTTAAGTGCAACATTATGTTATTGTGCCCTAATTGTAATATAAAAGTATTTGCCAATAATATGCCATGTTTACCTATAGTAAAATTTATCATTTGATGAGATTTTGTTACATTCTCACCTTATCATAGTAACTTTTACATTTTTTTCATAATATATTATTAAATTATTAAAAATACTTTTAATATTTGTAAGATAAGTAGGAATTCAATTTTAAATTGGTGAAATAATTAACTCTACCATATTTAAAGTTTTGTATTGAATACTGTGATCTTGTTCAACATTATGTAATCAATGCACACTCTTGCAATATTGTCTTTATTTGACATAAATATAATTGTCAATACATAAGAACATGAGTGTCAATATATCATTTGCAAATTGACTCTCGGAAATCCTTGTAACTTTTGCATAATCTTATATTCAATAAAATGACATTTTATTGAAAACGATCATAAAGAAATATTGCATTGTGCAATATGCTTACCATATAAAATGTTATTTTATTGAAAAATATCATAAGCAATATTGCATTGTCCAATATGCTTACAATATAAAATGACATTTTATTGAAAAATATTATAAGAAATATTGTATTGTACAAGATGTTTGCCAGATTTGATTGAATCCGAGAGAGTATAGTTTGTTGTAATTTTTTAAAACCTTTTTGGCTCTAAAATAAAGCACTTTGTTACAAATTATTACATTATCTCATTTGTGGGCTTCAAATAAGAGTGTCTTGAATAAAAACACTAAAACCTTACCATTTAACTAAAACCCTTTGTACTTGAATTTACATTATTGTATAACTTTCAAATTCAAAATCTTTATGAAACCATTTAAATGTGTATAACTTCTCATGAACAATCACATCATATAGATAAATTTTTCGAGATAGTAGAAATTTGTGTAACTAGTACACGAGTTTCAACAGCACTGCCATCAATTCATAAAACTTACCAGAATAGTTCAGTGAATTATGGTCAAATTGTGAAGTGCTTAGGGACTTTATTATAGAAACCTAGTTTTAAATCCCTTAAAAAATAAAAAATTGTGACAAAAAATTCCTAATAATGCAATTAATATTAAAGTACCCTCATGACTAGTTGTAATAACATGAGCAATGAAAGCAAGTGCTCTCTTAAGAAAGTCATAATTTGGATAAGGACCAAATATAGTTGTCATGAACATAAGGGAGGTTCATTATTAAGATATTTTTATCTTTCTAAAATATGAAAAATTATAAATATGGTTACAAATTTTCAAAGATATATATTTATATGATATTTCCAATCTCACGGATGAAGAATTAGGAAAAAGGATTTGAGCTCTGAGAGGTTTTTCCTTGTGATTTCGATATGAATTTGTCAATGTTTTTGCAGCCTTTGTTGTGCCTCATATGGAACCTACATGGGGGGCTGGTGGATGCCCCTCATTTAATTATGTGGTATTTTGTCGATCGTCTCAACCATCTCCTCGAATCAGAATTCAACAACATCTCGCGCAACTGTTTATCCCCTCTGCAAACGCAGGTTAAATTCAATGACAAGGGAAAAAATATACTTAGGAGCACGCTGCCAAGTCTCAACAATTCTTTGGTTAGTGTCATCCTCAAGATCAAGACATCCCTCTACTGGATATTTCAGCTAAGAAACTAGAATATACAAGCGAAAAGATGAAGGAATGCACATTAATATGAAAATTCATTAACCCTTGGCTCTTCAGAAATACTTTGTTCAATTGCCTCAGAAGGAACTGGAATATCATTGGCGATGATGAAATCAAGTTGGGTGTGCGAGGCTTCTTCACAGTGATATTCAAAAACATTGAATATAGGGACACTATTTTGCAAGGAGGGCCTTTGATGCAGATTGGATCATTATATTTTTTTTCATCCATCTCGATGCATTAAGAATGGAAAAGTGGAGGAATCAGCTCACGGAACTGTTTTTACCGGCGGGAACCAAGTTTTGAAAACAGGGTTTGAAACCTTCTCGGAGAATTTTGAGGCATAAAATGACATTTTTTAGCGTGAAAATTTGTCTATTTATCACGACATCTTTTCATGTTATTTTACACATAGATATATTTTCAACGGTGCAAGAAGCATGCCAATCAAAGTCCGTATGCAAAAGTTATGCCACTCAGAAGTCGACCTTCCTATTTCACCAACATGGTTCGAGAGGATGTCGCCTTAGCCCCCATTAATCATGGAAAAGGGGATATCCACATTTTTTTGATGTAAAAACCTCTAGATGAGTCTATATTGTAACTCTAGTTAAGAGTTGATGTAGTCAAACTTAACCACTAGTAGTCTATTGGGTTGTGTTATAACATGGCCACTAGGAGGAAGAGACATTCCATTCTTTTGAGAGAATTTTGTGCCATAGTTGAGAAATGATAGCGAGGAGAGATAGGATGTAGAGAAAACTGAGAGGATTTGTGTACTGTATCAATCCACAAGCCATATACAATACTTTTTTCTATCTGCAGCCATATTTTCCAGACATAGAAAGAGAGAGAAGCAACCTCACCTTCCAGCTGGGTTTTCTCCTGAAAGGGTAACCCAGATCATATATTGTGCATTATGTGTGTGTCAGAGAGATTATTTTGTGGTTCTCTAATTTTTTTCATAAATTCCATTCACATGCATGCACTAATTACAGTTAAGTTTATAGATCTAGAGGCTTAAATAAAATGCAATAGTGTATACATTCATAATTTTAATATATCATTATCAGATTTGTTGTGATGAACTATCCAGTGGAATATCCATGGAATTTTATGGATAATTTTGTATTAGGTCAGGTTTCTTTGGGTATTTTGTGGATATTGCAGGGATCTATATCGAAAAGGCCGAAAATCGTAAAGCCCTAATCATGGCCGATGAATATGTAAATGAACCTTGTGATCCTGCAGTGATAAGGTTTATGCAGCTGGAACAAAAAGTTGTAGATATCAACCACAATGTAAGCCTCCTCATGGTCGCCCTGCATAAAAATTTGGGGATATTTGGAGAATATGGGGCTTTGGATGTAGAGGAAAAATCAAAATAGGGATCAAAATATCGTGGAGAAATGGAGAACTAGTCGAAGAAAGAATCTAGAAAATATCAACCTTGTTCGTGTATCATGAATGAATTTTTATTTAAAACGGAAGCAAAAGTAGATATCAAGCCATATCACAATGATATCGACATTATGAATTTGAACCATTGGTTGAAACAACTAGAAGATTATTTCAGCGTCCATCAGATTGAAGAAGGATAAAAAATATCATTTGCGCGATTGAAATTGGAGGGTTATGCACTAACATGGTGGGAGAGCCACACAAAAACCTTGATATTTGAAGGAAAACCTCCAGTGACTAAGTGGGAATATTTTAAAAACCTCATTAAGTCACAATTTTATCTCATTTGGTATGTGGAGGACCAGTGGATCCGATGGCATTACTTCAGGAAAAAACCAGGCCAAAGAATGTAGGAGTACACCACGAAATTTAGAAAGAGGACTATACTATTGGGTATCTCTCCAAAGAACCCATATGTACTCCTCAATTATTTGGGGGGTTTGCACCGCCATCTGCGCTAGAAAGTGATGTTTTTCAAGCCCAAATCGGTGGACAAGGCTTGTGTATAGGCACAATACCTCGAAAACATAGGCCTAAAGAGAGCGCAATCAAGTGGATTGAAGCACAAGTAGAAACAAGATGCTTCTAAGGAGGGGAAGAAGAATGAAAAAGGGGGAAAAGATAAAAAGACGATAGCCACAACATACCAGTGTAAAAATCCTAGCAACCATTGCAACCACTTCAACATTAATGGCCATACAGAGGAGAAATGTTTGAAGCTACATCTAGAGCTAAACCCAAATAAAAAGAAGAAAGATAACAAGAAGAAGAATATCACGGCCATAGATTCAAGAAACCAAGTTGAAAGAAGCTCAGATGTGGATGAGAAGATCACTTGTACATCAATGCAGAAAGAGGTGAATCTGAGTAGCCTTCAACAATAGGAAGATAAAGAAATGACCAAACTTTTCCATATAAAGATACATGTTAAGAAGATAAATATTGATGCTTTCTTTTAATTAGGATCGCAGGAAAATATCATTGCACCAGATTTGGTCAATAATTTGGCGCTGGAAGTTCATGATCATCCAAACCCATATCCATTGGGATGGGTAAATCGTGATGCAGAGATTAAGGGAACAAAAAAATGTAAAATTAGATTTTCTATCAGTGCTGATTTTATTGATGAAGTAAATCTAGATGTTGTTCCCCTTGATGTATATGGAGTCATGTTTGGGAGTCCATACATGTACATGCATGATGAAATATTCATGAGGAGAGCCAACCATTATTAACTCGTCAAGGATGGAAAATCATTCATCATCAACGCACACAAAGGAAAGTAGAAAATTTCACCGGTAAGTGTCAACCAAGCCAAGAAATTGATTAGTTCTAGAAAGAAGTATGTTTTATTGCTTTTAAGAGAAATTCAGTCTGTAGAGGAGTTAATAGGAGGCAAGGAATCCCTGGAGGGGTGTACTAAGAAACATAAACAACAATTGGAGGAGTTGTTACAAGAATAAAAGGATGTGTTCCGAGAGCCTAAAGGGTTACCAACTAAGAGAGAAGTGGAGCATGAGATCCAGATATTGCCACACTCCCCATTTCTAAATATTTGGTTGTATAGGAAGTTTGTTATAGAAGCAAGTGAGGTGAAGAAAGAGTTGCAGCAGCTGTTGGAACAGGGTGTCATTTAATCGATTACATCACCATGTGGGTCACCCATCATAATTGGGCCGAAGAAGTATGGGACTTGGTGGATGTGTATATATTACAAGCCGTTAAATAAAATCATGCTCAAGAATAGATACCTGCTTCCCAAGATAGATGATATGTTGGATCAGTTGCAACAAGAAAATACTTCACCAAGCTGGCCTTGAAGTCTGGATATCACCAAGTTTGGGTCAAAGAAGAAGACACCTGGAAGACCGCCTTCAAAACCAGTCAAGGTTTGTATGAGTGGTTAGTCATGCCATTTGGCCTATTTAATTCACCAACTACATTTATGAAATTAATGAATGATGTATTGTGCCTCTTTATAGATTCAATTGTTATTGTCTATTTGGATGATATAATGGTATATAGTGCTACGTGGGAGGAGCATATTTCACATTTGAAGCAAGTTTTGGAAAAATTTAAGATGCACCAACTGCTTGCAAATCTCAAGAAGTGTGAGTTTGTGCAACAATCTTTGGTGTATTTGGGGTATGTGATCAGTGGAGGAGAAATGAAGATAGATCCTTCCAAGATAGAGGCCATCATGAAATGGTCGGTGCCTACTAATTTTTCTGAGGTTAGGAGTTTCATTGGGGTAGCACAATGCATGGGGAAATTCATAGCCTCATTTTCAGTGGTAGCAGCACCGCTCCATGCCATAAAAACAAGTGGCATGAATTTCCAGTGGGGAAAATGTTAGCAGAAGTATTTTGAGAAGTTAAAGAAGAAGATTCATCAAAGACTAGTTTTGGAATTACCAAACTTGTAGGGACCCTTTGAAGTGGAGAGAGATGCAAGTGGGTATGTTATGGGAGTTGTCTTGATGCAAGAAGGAAGGCCCATATGCTACCATTATGAAGTATTTCATGAGGAATTTCTTAACTTCCATACCTATGATAAGGAGATCTATGCCATGGTCCAAGATGTGAAGAAGTGGAAGCACTGTATGATGGGAAAGGAGATAGTAATCCGCATAGATCACCAGTCGGTACAATACTTGCAGGCCTAGAGTAAGCTACAACAGACCAGGAATTACAAGTGGATGGGGATTTTATAGTAGTTTCATTTGGTGATAAAATATAAGAAGGGAAGAAAAAACAAGCTGGCTGACATGCTTTCAAGGCCACCCACATTAAATATCAAAACTTTGGGGACTCTTATGCACATGGAGCCATTCAACCATGATTCATACAAAGAAGCATATTCATAGGATAACTTTAAGGAGGTGTATCAGTAGTTGCAAATTCATAGTAATGTGCACAATGGTGACAACACTGTTGACTACCATCTCCAGTATGGGTTATTGTACATTTTGGATAAGCTATGTTTAGCCAAAGGTGAATGACTATAGATGATTAGAGAGGCTCACACCTCCAAGGTTGTAGGGCACTTTGGTGTAGGGAAGATCGTGGCTAACTTGTAGAGGTATATGTATTGGCCCCAAGATGAAAGAGCAGGTAGCTAGGTTCATAAGAGGATGCATGCTTTGTTCTATCAAGAACCCTAGCAACAAGAAACAAGGTCTATATGTGTTATGATGCCTTGTAAAAATACCATCAACGAGCAATAAGCAACAAATATGTACTTTGGACAGTTCTAGGTTCACTTTGGGGAAGCAGCAAACTTGTTCTTTGGACAAGTCCGGGTTCACATTGGGATACTAAGGAGCATCAATTTAGACGTGGATACAATATTTCTCAGTGCATTTTGAACTACATAGTGGTATAATATGGATACAAAGTTGAAGAGATCTACAACATTCCATCCACGAATAGATGGGAAGACAAAATTAGTCAACAAGAATTTGGTGCAATCTCTGAGGGGATACAACAAGAAGCATATGAAGATAATGGATTAAAATATGATATATATACAACATTCTTAAAACGAAGCAGTCCACACTTCTATAGGAAAGTCCTCATTTGAGACTTGTTTTGGATAGTTTCCACCTTCACCTTTAGATATTGCATATATGTAGTAAGGAGGAGTGAGGGAAGATCTTAAAAGAGATGCTTTGAGGGCTGAAAATTTTATAGAGAAGATTAGGAAGATCCATCTACAAGTACAATAAACACTACAGAAGTCACTTGAGAAGTATAAGGCCATACATGATAAACACAAAACAAAGAAAATTTTCAAGGTGGGCGACATAGTATGGCTACCGTTGAATAAGGAGAGATTGTAGGGGTTTGGTAATAAAATCAAGGCTTTGAGGTATGGTCCCTTTGAGATACTGGAAAATTTGGGTGATAATTCCTATTGACTCAGTTTACCACCATATATGCACATTTACTTTGTTTTGAATGTAGAGAATTTGAAACTTTATGAACCTTCCATGCTAGATCAAGAAGAGGAATAGGTCCTACCTTCTATGGAGTATTTGGCTCCAAATGCTCAGGAAGAGTTGAAATAAGATACAATTTTATAGAATATATCCATTAATACAAGATATGGGTAACATGACTTTTGGCAGATTGGGTTGAAGGGATAACTACCATGCAAAGCTAAATGGTACACTAGAGAGAAGGTGGAGGAAAAATTGCCTCACCTCATTCAGTAAAATATTTAAGTAACCAAAAGCCTCCCAAAATTGGGAGGTGTAATCTATATTACATCATTATATTTTTTTCATCCATCTCGATGCATTCAGAGTGGAAAAAGTGGAGGAATCAACTCATGGGACCATTTTTACTGGTGGGACCCAGTTTGGAAAAATAGGGCTTGAAACCTTCCGGGAGTGTTTTGAGGCATCAAATGAAGTTTTTTTGGGGTAAAATATTTCGCTATATTGAAAAACCTTTTCATGCTATTCTACACTATATTTCCAACATCACACGAAGCATGTCAATCAAAGTCTGTATGCAAAATTTATGCCACTCATAATTTGACCTTCCTATTTTCACCACCATGGTTCGAGATGATGTCGCACCATCCCTCGTTAATGATGGAAAAGCGGATTAGCCACTTGTTTGTGATGTAAAATACTCTAGAAGAGTCTATGTTTTAAGTCCGTTTAAGATTTTATGCAGTCAATATTAACCACTAGTAGGCTATCGAGTTGTGTTATAATCGAGCCACTAGGAGGAAGAGGCATTTCATTCTTTCGAGAGAATTTTGTCTCATAGATGCACAAAGGTATCAAAGAGAGATAGGAGATAGACCAAAAAGAGATGATTTGTGCACTATAGCAGCCCACAGGCCACAAACATTACTTCTTTGTACATGCAACCTTTTTTTCCAGACAAAAAAAGAGAGCGAAGAAAGCTCACGTTCCAACTAGGTTTTCTCCTGAAAGGGTTTCCTAGAGCATATCTTGTGTCTTACGTGTGTATGTGAGCTTATTTTTTCTTTATATAATTTTATGCATAATTTCCATTCGAATGCATGTACTAATTACAGTGAAATTTACATATCCAAAGGTCTAAATAAACTGTAATAATGTAGAAATTCATCATTTTAATATATTATTATAAGGTCCAATGGAATATCCAAGGAAATTTATGGATCAACCTTAATTTATGAATTCTACTGGTCTCTTTCTAAAACCATGGGTTCTTTGATTCGACCCTGGAAAAAAAGGATTTCTCCTATCTTCTAGTGTGGATCGGGCTATACTCTTTTGTCGCATGAGTATTGGCACCCAGAAATTTTAGGTCACATCGGCGATAAACTAGGGAAATTTGTGACACTCTCAGATATCACGAGAACTGAGCATTACACATCATATGCCAGGTTATGTTTATACATGTATTTCACCAAACCAATCCCCACACACATTCATTTCAACTGCGAGGATCTAATTTGGGAGCAAGAAATAGACTATGAGAAAATATTGTTCAGATGTCGCCACTACCACGCCTATGGCCATCTTTTCAAAGATTGTCCCAAGAACCCCCCAGTAGAAGTAGCACAAACCAATGCAATCACCCAATATGGAGAGGAAAACTTCAAGACGGTCTCAAGTCAAAAGCAAACTACCAAGAAAAAAGAAAAATCGTCAAACCCCTTAGGAACTCAAGGTGGAAATAAATTCTTCCTTCTTCAAACTAATCTAGAATAGGATCTAACCATAGGCCAAACCTAGGGGGATACAATGGATCCTACAACACAATCGACAAAAGAAACATTAGCTCCCTCAAATAATCCTCAGAGCACTAATGAACCCTCTGTAGAAATCTCTTCCCCAACGGAGGAATAATATCTTCAAGATCCAGAGCTGAAACATCTGGATCTGCAAAAAATTACAGAAGAATGGAAACACAAATACCTTACATCTATTCCATAAGACCATATTCAACTAGTTGCTAGAGCTTACATGTGACATCAATACGTTCTTCTACAAATATACAACACTCCTAGTACCATTACTTGCCCCTGTTCCTCTTTCTCCATGCAGGGAATAAAGCACAGTGCCTCTCAAGAATTCCCCTCGGCCCAGAAGGAGCATAATAAGAAGGGTAGGAAAACCAATAGTCAGCTCTTGCTAAACCTTGGAAAATTCTTGGGACAAGTTTCCCCTATGACAACCCTCTTCTCTCCCTTATCATTTTCTCAATGATAAAAATAATTTCATGGAATGTGAGAGGATTAAATGAAAAATCCAAGTGTGAAATCCTCAAAAATAGAATTATCATTTATCAACCCAACATTCTCCTCTTACAAGAAACCAAATTCTCTCACCAAACACTCACTCAGATAATCCTTTCCATTTGGAAAAATTGTGATTTCCTTTCTCAATGTTCCTTTGACACCTCTAAAGGTTTAGCCATTCTTTGGAATTTGGCTACGATTCATCTTAGAGACACTTTCTCCCTCCCCAGAATTCTTACCGAAAAATTTCAACCTATAGGCACCTCTCAATATAGCTTTCTCTCTAATATCTATGGGCCAATTCTTCCTCAATACAAAATATATTTTATTTTAAATATTCCCACTAGTCATCAAATGGTGTCTCCTGAACCTTGGATTATGGTGGGGGAATTAAATTTGATTTGATCCCTTGAGGAAGATAAGTGAGGGATTAGAAATTTGAAGGAAGATAATTAAGACTCTTTTAACTCCTTTATTGATAAATACAAAATGGTAGATGTTGAAACCGCAAACAGTACCTATACCTGGAATAATCGAAGAGGAGTGTAGAAATATATAAATATATTAAACTGATCTTGTAATGTACTAAAACAAAATATTGAATCAATTATACAAATTGTGGAAACCAATTATGATCTCACAATCACATGAACAAGTAAGAGAAATAATTATTAATCACACAACACAAGATGTATCTGGGGAAAGCCTTAGCTAAAAACCCTGCTACCTGTATATTGAATTGAGTCAAGAACATGAAACAATAAAATGTTATTTCCCTTCCTCTGAAACCTTTGCACTACCTCTGACTTTCTTACACTACCAACCTCTACGCAATATTCTATTGGCACACCTTTCTCTCACAAGCTCCACGTACAAAATTGTACTTTTGATTGCTTGGTCTCACCAACACATGCTCACCAAAACAAGGTTTAAACATGTGCCTTCATTCCTCCTTTTAAAGACAATTTTCTCTAATTAAGTAATGATTTATTTTATGTCTTATTCTGACTGCATGCACCACCTATACAATTTGGATGATTATAAAGCTGATAGTACACTTCCATTTAACTCCAATCTCAACTGGGCCTTCCTCAGAACTGACATGCAAAAACTATTTATAGTGAATTATTAGTTATGTGATTGATCACTGGATGTGAATTAAATCATATTTAAGATTCAATAGACCTATCACTAGTTCATCTCTCAATTAGAACTAGTTAAATTGTTTTTAACTCAAATAATTGAGTTAACTAATTACAAATCAAAATAAAATGCAACTAGACCCTTTAAAACTTAGAGTGGACTCTACATGCCTCCAGTTTGACCCTTAACTCGAATTGAATGAGCTAACTAAGTATTCCTGACTCATTTAACACTTATAAGCTGTTATGTGATGTGGAATTACAATTTAAGTCTAATTTAATTAAGGGAAAATTAAACTAGAAGCCTCATGGGTGCCATTTTCAATATTTATTTTTTCCATTTTCAACACTCCCTCTCAACAAGAAAGGAATTCAACTCTATCCCGATCTTGTATCTTTGGAATATTTTGCATGCAACACTTCTCTCTAGTGTTGTTTCTCTTGCAACTTCTGAAACTGAAAATCATCCAAAGTGAATCAATATGATGCATCTGTCTCCAGAGTCTCTGATTTTTCTAGCTACTGCACTATCTACTAAAAACTCAACGCTGCTACTGACTCTACATATCTCCCATCTGCACTACTGCCAACTCTGATATGCGCTCCAGTATCTGACTTTTGTCACTCTAATTTTTGACTGCATCAATCAAAATTGATCCATCCTACTACCGTGTATTGTGGGCTCTTGTAGTAAGGTAATGATCCATGAGATAATACATCTCAATGTATCCTACCCAAATTTTTTCTCTTGGGATTTTGAATTCACATTGCCCCACATCTCACCCGGAGGTATGGCTGTATGTTCTCCGTTTGCCCACCTGGCTCGAGCTCATTTTAAATCAATGATATCTAAATAGGCTATTTGTTTTTGAAAATTTTGCACCAAAAGTTTCAAATCTTCTCTGCAAACTCGCCATTGAAAGTATTCTTGCTCTGATACCATGTATAAATCCACATAGATAGATTCAAATAATCTTGTAATGTACTATAACAAAATACTGAATCAATTCTACAAATTGTGGAAACCAATTACGATCACATAATCACATGAAAAAGTAAGATAAATAATTATCAATCACACAACACAATACGTATCTGGGGAAAACCTCAGCCAAAAATCTTGTTATCTGTATCTTTCATTAAGTCAAGAACATGAAACAATACAATTATATTTCACTTCATGAGAAACCTTTGCACTATCTCTGACTGTCTCACACTACCAACCTGTGCACAATCTTCTCTTGGCACACCTTTCTCTCACAAGCTCCATGCACAAACTTGTGCTTATGATTACTTGGTCTCACTAGCTCATGCTCACCAAAATAATGATTAAACTTGTGCCTCCATTCCTCCTTTTAAAATAAATATTATCTAATTAAGGAATGATTTATTTTAGGTCTTATTCTCACTGCATGCACCACCTATACAATTTGGATGAGTATACAACTGATAGTACACTTCCCTTTAACTCCAATTTCAACTGGGCCTTCCTCGGAACTGACATGAAAAAAATATTTATAGTGAATTATTAGTTATGTGATTGATCACTGGATGTGAATTAAATCATATTTAAGATTCAATATACCTATCACTAGTTCATCTCTCAATTAGAACTAGTTAAATTGTTTTTAACTCAAATAATTGAGTTAACTAATTACAAATCAAAATAAAATGCAACTAGACCCTTTAAAACTTAGAGTGGACTCTACATGCCTCCATTTTGACCCTCAACTCGAATTGACTGAGCTAACTAAGTCTTCCTGACTCAGTTACCACTTGCAAGTTGTCATGTGATGTGGAATTACAATTTACTTCTAATTTAATTATGGGCTTTACTCTAGTTTTGGTTCAAATAGGTATCATGGTCATCATCGCTATCACACTTACATGAAGAGTGATAAAGGATATTTTCTAGATGAGTTTAAGAAATCAAAACCACCTACATTTTATGGATAAATGAATAAGTCACGGGATGTCGAAGCATGGTTTCTTTGGATGAATGAATTCTTCATATTGCATGATTACACAGAGAATACAAAGGCAAAAATAGCTACATTCAATATTAAAGTTAAAGTAGACATCTGGTGCGAAGATGTAAAGAATGTCAAAGACATTCGGGAAGAGAAGATGACTTGGAGTGAGTTCAAGAGATATTCAGGAAGAAGTATCTATCAGAGAGATACTATGATGACAGGGAAAGGGAGTTCTATGAGCTAAAGATGGGATCTATATAGATTCTTGGAGTTGTTGATATATGTGACTTATATTAAGGAGGAGAAAGAAAAGATTCAAAGATTTATCATTGGATTGTGAGTAGCATTCAAAGATATGATTGAGTTTGGTGGGCTTAGATCGTTGGAGGAAGCCATCAGAAAGCTAAAGCATTGTTATAGGAAATCGAAGCACAGGTCGGAGACTAAACAAGATTGGAAAGGTAATGAGAATAATAAGGGAAAATTGGATAATAAGCAAAAAAAACCTCAAGACACGGGTAACAAGGATAATCTAGCATTGCCTAAGAAGTTCAATGCATCTGATAGAGGACAAGGATTTCGGTCTGAGGAGCAGACCAAGGGTGATGGTAGGAAACATTTACAATGTTGGACTTGTGTAGGAAATCATCGCAGGAGATATTTTCCCCAACGTCGGGGGTGGTATACTGCATATCTACAGTGCTCAGGAGGAACATACAGTGGGGGATGTTTGATAGAGTATTCCTCGAATTTATGCAGTATTTGATAATAGGCAGGAAGATCACCGGGCATCTATTATCGATATGGACAGTAAGTTTTTTGATCAAGTTGTTTCTATATTGATTGACCCTGGATCTAATTATATTTATGTTAATACTCACCTGGTGGATAAGCATGGTTTGAATAAAGAAGTGCATGTAGAGTCTTGGTTAGTGTAGTTGGTTACATGTACAAATAGTATAGTTCATCATTGGGTAAGAGCTTGTGCATTTGAGTTGAATGGTATGCCTACCTTAGTGCATCTAAATGTACTTAAATTTGGATCATGTAGTGTTATTTTGGATATGGATTGGCTATAACTTCACAACACTAAGGTAGATTGTTATGACAATGCTATTGAGTGCTTGGATGGCAATGGAGAACAAACAATCTTGCAGGGTAAGAAGAAGGAAACATCAACAGAATGGTTACATCTATGCAGGCAAAGCGTAGTGGCAGGAAAGGATGTGTATTATTTGTAGTGCATATTTCTAGTGACAAAGGTGAGGAAGTTGAGGATTCAAATGTCTTGAAAAGGTATCCGGTGTTACAGAAGTTTCAGGATGTGTTCCTGAAATAGATTTCAGAGTTTTTTCCCATAAGGAAGTGGAATTTTCTATTGAGTTCGTACTAGGAGCAACACCAACATCAAAGGTACAATACAAGATGAGCACACCATAGTTAGTGGAATTGAAGTTTTAGTTGAAGGAAATTCTTGACAAGGGATAAATTATTCTGAGTGTGTCACCATGGATTTTACCAATGTTGTTTGTGAAGAAGAAGGATGGTACTCTTAGGTTATGCATCGATTACATGAAGTTGAACAAAGTGACCATTAAGAACAAGAATCTATTGCCAAGGATTGATGACTTGTTTGACTAGTTTAAGGGAGCAACGATGTTCTCAAAGATTGACTTGAGATACGGATATCATAAGGTATGCATTAAAGAAGAGGACATATACAAGATTGCTTTCCATACCAGGTATGGGAATTATGAGTTTATTGTAGTTCCTTTCAATTTTACTAATTCTCCAACTACTTTCATGTGCTTGATGAATAGTGTATTGCATCCTTATTTGGACAAGTTTGTTATTGTATTCTTTGATGATATATTGATATATTCTAAGAATGAGGAAGAGCATTTCGAACACTTAGCAATGGTATTGAGATTGTTGAGAGAGAATAATTTGTATGACAAGCTCAATAAGTGTATTTTCTTTCAGGCATAGGTACATTGCTTGGGACATGTTGTTTCCAATGATGGCATAATGGTGGATCCAGAAAACATGAGAGCTATCATGGAATGGGAAACTCCTATAAATATGGATGAGGTGAGATCATTCATGGGGTTAAAATGTTATTATAGGAGGTTGATAAAGAACTTCTCTCAGATTTCCTATCCCATTACTTCATTGCATAGGAAAGGTAAAAAATTTGAATGTACAAAGTAATATGCATCAAGTTTTGAGCAATTGAAACAATTGTTGACAAATGCTCCAGTTCTCAAGATTTCATATATGTACAAAGAGTTTTTAGTATGTACAGATGCTTTCAAGAGAGGAATTGGTGGAGTCTTGATGCTGGAGGGACATGTAGAGTGCTATGAATCAAGGAAAGTGAATGAGCATGAGAAGAACTATGTGACACATGCTATTGAGTTGGTAGTGATCCTTCATGCATTAAAGATGTGGAGACACTATCTTCTTGGCAAGAGGTTTGTATTGATGAGCGATCACAGTGGATTGAGATACATATTTTACCAACCGAATCAGAATTCCAGGAAAGCTAGATGGATGCTTATGATAAGTGAGTTCAACTTTGATATCAAGTACATTAAATGTAAAGAGAATAGGGTTGTGGATTCTCTTAGCATGAGAGTATAGGTAAATCACATAGAAGCGTTGAGATCCTATGGGACAAACTTATAAGATTGGATATTATAGGAAGGATAACATGATGACAGGTATAGGGAGCTTATGCACAAGTTATAGCAGCAAGGTACAGGTGATCAGGATGTGTATTATCGTCTCACAACAGATGGCTTCGTCATATTTAGGGACATGATCTATGTGTTGGACAACAATGAGATCAAGAAGATTATCTTGAGGAAATTTCATGCTAAGCCATATTCAACTCACCTGGGATATCAGAAGACATTGAAAACGGTGAAGAAGTTCTATTATTGGCTAAATTTGAAGAAGGAAGTGGAAGAGTTTGTGGATAGATATTTGGATTGTTAAAAAGTAAAAGTAGAGTGCAATAATTAAGGTGGTATACTACAGTTGATTATGATTCTAGAGTGGAAATGGGAGGTCATTTCCATGGATTTCATTATAGGTTTTTCGAGGACATCTAGACAACATGATTCCATCATGGTTGTGGTTGACAAGTTGAAAAATGTAGCTCACTTCATTCCAGTGAGGTCTACAAATTTAGCTAGTGAGGTAGCACAAGTCTTCATCAAATATATAGTGAGGTTGCATGGTGTACCGAACAAGATTGTTTCATATAGGGATTCCAAGTTCACTTCTAGGTTTTGGAAAGTGTTATTTGCAGGTTTGGGTACAAATTTGGCCTTAAGTACAACTTATCATTTGCAGATAAATGAACAGACAGAGAGGGTCAACAATATTTTGGAGGACATGTTGAGAATGTACGTGATGCACCAATAGAGGAGATGAGAGGAGTACCTTCCATTAGTTGATTTCACTTACAATAATGGGTATCAGGAATATTTGAATATGATTCTGTTTAAGGCACTCTATGGGGGGATTTTTGACACTTATATAAGTTGGATTGATCCATTGAACAGGGTACTTATAGGTCCAGAAATGTTAGCAGAGATGGAACAAGAAATGTAGGTAATCAAGAAGAATTTAAAGGAAACACAAGATAGACAAAATAGTTATGCAGATCAACACAATGTGTTTAAGGAGTTTCATGTTGGGGAATAGGTGTACTTGCACATCAAGCTCAAGAATATCTCCTTGAGGATTGGATCATGTGCCAAGTTGGTACCTTAGTATTGCAGGCCTTTCAATATTCTTAAGAGGATTGGACTAGTATCCTATCAAATTGCACTGCCTCTGATAATGAATGTCCATGATGTTTTCCATGTGTCGTTTCTTAAGAAGTATGTTAAGGATGTTCATCATGTGATTGATTGGTTTGTATTACAGGTGGATCCAGAAGGAGAATTCCTCAATGCATTTTTCATTGAAATATGCTCATGCTCCGAAATCAAGAAATCGAGAAAGTTAAAGTGTAGTGGAACCACTTTGGGCCCAATGAAGCTACATGGGAGATGGTTGATTAAATGCAAGATATGTATCCTTATCCATTCATTGGTTGAAAAAATGTATTTTGGTATATGATTTGATGTTATATTTTGGTTATGTTTATATATGCATTTGTATGTTGTAAACACCGTATAGAGATATGTTAAAAATCTTGAATAAGCGTTATGGCGTTTATGATGTGTTGGTTATGTTTCCAGTAGATGGATATGATGTAAATGTTTCATTGAGCTATGTTATAAATTTCCATTGGAAACATGTGTTTTGATGGTTTATAAGTGTAATTGAACATTGAGGACGGTGTTCCCCCAAGGGGGAGGGTTTTGTAGTATCCCTGATGAAAAATCCATGTAATAAAGTTAATAAAGGGAAAATAATAACCAAGGTCACGGGACATGTATTCGAAGCTAAATTTTGGGAAAAAACATAGTGATGGGGATCACTTGTGATTAATGAATGCATGGCCTAATATATGATACTGCAGCTACTGTGAGGATGTATCAAACCTCCTTAATGATTTTCATGTAAGTATTAGGCCCCTATGTACATGTGTAGTTATGACCTTTACATTACATATTTATGATATGTTTGACAAAATTCCTGTCATGGTTGGGGTAAGTCAAATCAATTCCTTGTTCAATTTTTTCATTATAGGAATTATGTTCTTGTTATTTATCATTTATGGAAGTTTCATGAAGTTCTAAGCAAAGTTCTAGATCCTAGCCATGAAAAAGTGGCTTAGATATCGTGAATGCTGACATAGAACTACATGAAAAATACTGTAGTTGCTGGGAAGCAGGATCTTGGTAGCGACTGGAGGGTTTCAGTGGCTTAGATGCCTTGACATGGGAGAAAATGAGGCTCTAGGTCAGTGAAAAATCAAGTTAACTCAGGGGTTGGGCACCTGGAGTGGTTGGTTAGCTCCTAGGGGGCCTGTAGCACCTAAGGGAGGTCAGTTTTGTTTGGTTTTGTCAATTCAACTTCCTTAAGGTGATCTAGGAGGTTGATTCATATCATAATAACTCTTCTTCACATGTTTACTGCGCTGGACCGGTAAGGTTGGGTAAGTGTGGGAAGAGGGTGTTACAATATCACATACTCCAAGTCTGATTTAGGGATTCCACTATCCAACTAGCTCAAGAATACCCTGTTTGAAAGCATCATGCCCTTCCTCAGCAACGTCCTACTTGAGGACTCAAATTTTTTCCTATATCCCCTCTCAAATGCCTAGGAATTTTCCTCCCATGCCCTCTTGGTCTTAATTTCCCCAACTGAGATGATTTATCTCTAGGGGTGGGAGAAATTTTCCTCTAACTGTCTGGTAAATGAAATTTTCACTCAGTGACTTTGCAATATTCCAAATTTTCCATTAGATAATTGGAATATTAGAGTTCTTAATTTTCTTATTTAGTTAAGTAAATAAAGGGTGGAGGGACCCATAAACCTAATAGATGAATAAAATCCACTTCTATAGTGTGAGTGCAGGTTAATTGAGTAGTGGAGTAGCATTATGGAGTAGTGGAGAAACATAATAATGAAGAAAGAGTGGAGGTCATAGAGCATTATTGAGGAAGATGATGGATACGGTGGAGGAATAAATGCAAGATCATGGAGAAATAATGATGAAGTGATGGAGGAAGTGGATAATAATTGCAACAGTGATGGAGATCATGGAGGACAACGCAGTCTTTATGGAGGCTAGTGGCCACATGTGCAACGTAGTTATGAGGTGGGCCAAGGCTAGGGAAGGCACAAAAACATAAAAGGAAGATGAGGGAAGCAAAGGAGAGGAGTCTGAATTTTTATTATTGAGTGTCGTAAGACATTTCTTTGCACACTTCAGCTATTTAGCTAAGTCCGTTGTGCTGTTTAGCACTGGGTGTTCCCGACTGGGAATACCACCCTTACACATGGGGGACTTTGAATTCCTACTCTAGGAAGGTTTTATTGGGAAAAATTCATCATTCGACAATTAGTGCCACTTTCAGCCACTGTCATCTTCACTTCTAGCTACAGGAATTACACATTCCTGAACTAAGGCGTGAGAGTTGGAAGGTTGTTCTCAGTACTTCAGCTAAGAAAACTGTGGAGGGATCAACCCTTCACACTGTGGATCCATTACAATCTTCCAGGAGTTTCATTGGCATATCCATCATCAGGCCATCCATCTATTCATCTATGTAACAACATTTCCTGCAGGAATTGCGTAATTCTGCAGCGAGGGTTTGAGGAGAAGAGGAAGTTCCAAGCAACTTAGCTTGGAATCCTGTGATGGATCAATCCTTTACTCCATGAATCACTTCAGCAGCCTGGGATCAACATTGTATTATCTATCAGCAGGCTACATCATCATCTATCCTAGACAACACAATATTACCCATTAATTTTTCACGCAGCAGCTGCATATTTAGTGGAGGAGCTAGATCCTAAGTTTCTTAGCTTGGGATCGGGAGAAGGGACCAACCCTTCAGTTATTGAGTTGAGTGGGTGCTAGTGTAGTAGATAGATCATTATTTCAGCCCCAGATCAACAGTTGTCTCCAGGGAGTGCGTAACTCATCCAGCAGGTGTGTAGTGTGCAACCCAAAAAGTGCTTAAATTCCAAACTCAAAATCCGGCCAAACCATTTATGGGTTTTCTTGGGTTTTTTGAGTAGATTTTGTGCTTAAAATCCTAGATCTTTCTGAGCACTCCAACAACCTCTCGCACATATATCTTCTTCCCAACAACAACAATTTTTACTTTCTAGTGCTAGTTTTCAGTAGAGTTGTTTCAACCATATTTTGATGGCTTAAGTGCATCCCTTTTTGGGGCACTATGTATCTTCATTTGATGTTGATACATAATGATATGGAACAGTTGTTTCTGCTCATATGTATGATGTTTTGATGTATTCCAACATTTTTCTAGTTTTATATGCGTTATTCTTATTTGGAATTGTGCATATGTTATATATTCCTGTCTTTCCCATTTTGGGATATTATAGTGGTATCAGAGCATGATCTTTGGCTCAGCTTGTGAGCATTTCATGACATAAGAAGAATAAGAAGAAGAAGCAGAAAAAGAAGAAGTCTTCAATGGCAGAAGGATTGAGTTTTTCCACACTTCTCTTCAGATCTATGTAGGATATAACCACGGAGATCAAAGAAATGAGAAGGGAAAGGCAAAAGGAAACCTCAAGAGGGTTTCAGAATGGAGAAGGTTTGAGCACTTCCTATCAGTAGTATAAGCAATCGGCGGTGCAGAAAATTCAACAACGCCCTACTATGCCCACTTTCCTTGCAGAAGGAAATGAATGGCATGGAGATGGAGGATATTTGGAGCATAAGACTCTGATTGATTATCTTGCAGAGTACAAATCTCAATATATTGCATTAAAAGAGAATCTGACTTTCCAGCATTTTTTCTAGATTAAAGAGAACTAGAGACCCCGTAGTAGCAATAAAAGAAGAGGGCATATGCAAAATAGATTATTTCTACCTACATTCGATGGGTCATCCAAAAGCACGGAAAAGGCTTGGATGGAGAAGTTAGATGATTTTTTCCAACTACACCTAGTAGTGGAATTAGAGGCTATTCCGATTGCTGCGCTACACCTTGAGGGTGAAGAAAAGGACTGATGGTTAGGCAGATTGAAACATGAAATAGTGACTGTGTATGCAGAGTTCACTCAAATGTTGGTAAAGAGGTTTGACAAAAGAAAACCGGAGGCAATTTCCATTGAGACATTTTCCGACATTGGTGAGGAAGTATATGAGGAGAAAATGTTGATATTCAACAAGATGATGATCCTAGTGAAAATTCAGCACCTACACTAGGTGGGGCCCGTCGGCTATTTTTAGGTGTATGTCTATTTTTAGAATGTTGAGAAAAGTATATTTATAGTGGAAATCTATTTATAGTTGGTTGAGAAAATTCTATGGATGGATGGGCATCTATTTTTTGAATGCATGTGCGAAGACGGTTCGTCGATCTTATGTCTAAAAATAGAATGCATGTTGATTATTGTTATCTCTTAACAATAATTAGACAATAAATAATAATCTATTCTCTTGAAGCACTTGATTTCAGTTAATTGATGTGGGAAACCAGTTGACTAAAGGAATTTCGAGTTCTAAGGTTGGTTGGTGGGACATGCTAGTGGACTTCGTTGTAACTGAGTGATACAAAGTTGTAACAGAGTTCGATGTGTAGTTATGTAAGTTGTAAAGTAGTTTCACTCAGTTAAGTGAATTAAAATCAGTTGTGCTAGTTGTAACTTGTTCTAACTAAAGATACACTAGTGAGAGATCAGTGAATTAAACATTAAATTAATTCACAGGGAGTGATCTCACTTGCAACTAAAGATTTACTACTGTTAACTACATGCATGTCAGATCCAGTGGAGACCCAGTTGAGAGAAAGGTGAAAGGGACAGTTTGACTATCATTTGTGACTATAGTGGGTGCACACTTGCAACCAAACACACATTGGAGATGCCAATGAGGATTTTGCAATCAAGGCAAGGCAAGAAAGAAAGAATTTAGGGACTGTGATCATCAGAGATTGCGCAGTGAAGGTAGGCTGTCAGGAGGCAGTAAATTGGTGCATGTTTTTGCCAATTTTTCTATGACAGTGTGAGATGATTGTATATTGTACTGAGAGCTCTTGGATTAGAGTTTTGTATGATGTTGTTTCATGATCCATGATATATACATAATATATGATAGTGAGGTTTTTAGCTTTAAGCTTTCTTGGTAAAAACATTTGTGTTATGTGTGATTGATCTTTCTTCATGTGTTTGCAATTGTCGATTAAATTTCCACAAAGATTTAAGTAGAAGGATTATGTATTTAACAGTGGCATATAATTGTTAGATTAGGAGAATCCAGAAATACATAATTGTATTAAAATTTATACAGCAAACGGAATATGTCAGCACTCATACTCTGGGCGAAGAACAACTACCACCACCACCAGCTGTAGTAGAGGTACTTACATCAGTGGGAGGAGCACTTGCATCTTTGCAAGATGGTCCTGAGCATTTGAAATTGAGATTCCTAGGCATGATTCAGAAAGTGCATGAGGAAGAGGAAGCAGATACCAACGTTGGTGTAGCAGTAGAGTAGAAGCCATCACCATCACCAATAGTTGGAGAATAAATTGCACTGGTTGGAGGAACTATTGTAGCTTTGCAAGATGTTCCCAAGCATCAGATGATCCAAGGTATGAAAAAATTTCCACCCCATTTTATTTCAACACATTAGATGGAGATTTGTGGGGTCATTCCATCAGGGCAATTGCATGACCAAGGGTTAGAGCACATTGCTGATTTGGAGCAGCAGACTATCACTACGCAGAGGACCCTTGACTAGTTCAAGGAGAAGATGTATAGTTATCCCAGTTTGACATTGTTGAGCTACACACAACACTTCGTGTTGGAGTGTGGAGTTTCTGAGGATGAGATTAGCACATTCCTAATGTAGGGAAGCTATACAATAGCTTTCGAGAACCAGAAGTTACTGTCACATGAGTTGTCGTATTCTATTTACGACAAAGAGATATTGGCCATTATGCATGCATTGGTGAAATTCCAACAGTTTTTGATTGGCAGTATATTTCGGGTGAAGACCAACCACCATAGTCTCCGACATATTTTTGAGGAGCAATAGCTGCAGAAGAGGCAACAACGGTGGATCAGTACAATGTAGAACTATCAGTTCAAAATTGTGTATGGAGAGGGCCATGTGACAACAAATGCACTATCATGGAGATTAGCAACACTGTCACTGAAGAGTAGTGATCATTTGAGGGCCCAGTTATTATTTGAGCATTCTGATGACTGCTTCACTTAAGAAGCATTGGATGGGCAGATGGCAGATGGTAGACATCATGTAATGGATAACATATTCCATTATCAAGACAAAGCCTTCTTGATGAGTACCTCACAGCTCAAAGAGAAGTTCCTGCATGCAGCATATTCAAAACCTCATAGGTTCTACTGGGCCATCGGCAAGAGGTTCTGATGGAGAGACCTCAAGGAGGATGCACTTCGACATATCATGGAGTGCTAATATTGTCATCAGATTGTGGAGGATGGTATTGTCGACATTGATCTGTTGTCAAGGTATGCACATTGCTTCGACATTTTCACACAGTAAATCTCTTCACCCGTGATCGGATTATCTTTCTAGGATGTCTTCATGCTTCATGGTCTTCCCAAGGCCATAGATAGTGATGGGGACAATTATTGCATGAGAAGTTTTTGGCAAGAGATTCTCCATTGGGTGGATACCAAGCTGGTGCATGATATGAGTCATGACCCACAGTTGGATGGATGGATGGAGATGATGAGCAAGTGGTTGGAAAGATACTTGCAGATCTATGAAACAGGGTAGCAAGAAGCATGGCTAGACTAGCTCCTCTTGGGTGAGTATGGTTATCACCCAACATTTCACATTTGTATGTTCCATGCCTTGCATAGTACTGGTGTGATGCAATGGTAAGAGGCATGGTTGTGCTGGTTACTTTTGAGAGAGTTTGGCCATCAAATGACATATCACATGTCAATGGGTATGTTAATGTGTGGGAATTTTCATGATACTAATATGATGTGGCAGCAAGAGTCATTGTTACGTTGGTTACTCTTGAGAGAATATGGGTTGAAATTCTCCCATACCTTGCATAATGATGATGTGGGATGGAAACAGGAAGCTGTGTTGGCTTCTGTTAGGAGAGTATGGCCACCATACTTGGTATGATGATGAGGTGGTGTGGCAGCAAGAGGCATTGTTGCAGTGACTTCTCTTGAGAGAGCATGACTACCATACTTGGTATGATGATGTTGTGATGTGGCAGCAAGAGGAATTGCTGCGGTGTTTGCTATTGGGAGAGTATGGTTCGACATTTCACATGTCAATCTATATGCCTCTATTTCCTACTTTTCACAGCGTTGAGATGATGCGTAGAGCAAGCAAGGCCACCGGGGCCAAGGATTGGAGCATGGAGAGACACAACCTAATCCATGTAGCATGGGTTGGAGAGATAGTTTATGAGTTGGGACATTCCACATGGGGAAGGAACCACTACACTTCACATATCTCATGCAGAGAAGAGGCTCTTAGAAATCAGATGGTTGCCACTTGGGGACTCAGTGATGAGGAGATGCATCTAGCTACACAACTGGAGGCCATTCTAGAAATTCTAGAGAGGCAACTATGGAGTTTGGAATTCATAACACATTGGAGTAGATGGGGAATCCTTCCATATGAGGATGCCACTTGGGAGGGAGATGGATTTCTACAGCATCCACTTTTGCAGTTACTTGAGGACAAGCAACATTTTGGTGGGGAGGAGTGAAATATTCCAAATTTGACATCAGTTAATTGGAATATTAGAGTTCTTCATTTTATTATTTATTTAAGTAAATAAAAGGGTGGAGGGACCCATAAACCCAGTAGATGAATAAAATCCACTTCTATAGTGTGAATGTGGGTTAATTGAGTAGTGGAGTATCATTATGGAGTAGTGGAGAAGCATAATAATGAAGAAAGAGTGGAGGTCATAAAGCATTGATGAGGAAGATGATGGAGATAGTGGAGGAATAAATGCAAGTGCATGGAAAAATAATGATGAAGTGATGGAGGAAGTGGTGCATTAAATGCACACATGATGGAGGAAGTGGAGAATAATTGTAGCAGTGATGGAGATCATGAAGGACATCACAGTCTTTATGGAGGCAAGTGGCCACATGTGCAGCGCAGTGATGAGGTGGGCCAAGGCTAGGGAAGGCTCACAACCATAAAAGTAATATGAGGGCAGCAAAGGAGAGGAGTCTGATTTTTTTATCATTGAGTGTCATAAGACATTTCTTTGCACGCTTTAGCTGTTTAGCTAAGTCTGTTGTGTTTTTTAGCACCAGGTGTTCCCAAGCGAGAATCCCACCCTTACCCACAAGGGACTTTGAGTGCTTACTCTAGGAATGTTTTCTTGGACAGCATTCATCATCCGTAAATCAGTGCCACTTTCAGCCACTCTTATCTGCACTTCCAACTACATGAATTACACATTCCTAAACTAGGGTGTGAGAGTTGGAAGGTTCTTAGTACTTCAGCTGAGAAACCTATGGAGGGATCAACCCTTCACACTGTGGATCCATTGTATTCTTTCGGTAATTTCATTAACATATACGGGATCAGGCCATCCATCTATTCTCCTATGCATCAACATTTCCTGCAGGAATTGCGTAATTCTGCAGCGAGGGTTTGAGGAGAAGAGGAAGTTCCAAGCAACTCAGCTTGGAATCCCATGAGGGATTAATCCTTCACTCTAGGAATCACTTCAGAAGCCTGGGATAAACATTGTATTATCTATCAGTAGGCAACATCATCATCCCTCCTAGACAACATAGTATTACACAACAGTTGTGCATGCAGCAGTTGCATATTCAGTGGAGGAGCTAGATCCTAAGTTTCTCAGCTTGGGATCGGGAGAAGGGACCAACCCTTCAGTTATTGAGCTGAGTGGGTGATATTGCAGTATATAGATCATTCTTTCAGCCCCATATCAACAGTTGTCTCCAGAGTGCATAACTCAGCCAGCAGGGGTGTAGTGTGCAACCAAGAAAGGGCCGAAATTCCAAACTCAAAATATGGCCAAACCATTTTTGGGTTTTTCTCAGTTTTTCGAGTAGAGTCCATGGTTAAAATCCCAGATCTTTCTGAGCACTCCAACAGTCTCTCACACATATATGTTCTTCCCAGTAGCAGTTGTTTCCAACCACAGCAAATTTTTTTACTTTCTAGTGCTAGTTTTCAGTAGAGTTGTTTCAACCATCTTTGGATGGATTAAGTGCATCCCTTTTTGGAGCATTGTGTATATTCATTTTTTGTTGATACATAATGATATGGCTCAGCTATTTCTACTCATATGTATGATGTTTTGATGTATTCCGACAATTTTCCAGTTTTATATGTTTTATTCTTATTTGGAATTGTGCATATGTTCTATATACCTATCTTTGCCATTTTGGGATATTACAAACTTTTACCCGTAAATTCCCTCACTGGCCATAAACAATTTTAAATAAAATAAAAATAACTTTAAACATTAAATTTTCCAACAGGCTTCCACACAACCCACGGTTTACTTAGTTATTGTAGTAAAAATAAAGTAAATATTTAGTTTTATTTAGGGGTGTTACATCTCCCTCCCTTGAGTGAAACACCATCCTCAGTGTTTCCTAGCCTTTAAAATAGAATTAAATGTGCCTCGTGCACAAAATTTTTATTATCGTCTTCCCAGGTAGCCTCTTCTGGCTGAAATGCTTCCATCGCACTTAACCTGGGCAACTGCTTTTTTCTGCTGGATAATTCCTCTGATTAAGAATGTGTAGAGGTTCAACTAGGATTACTGTGTCCAATATATTCTACATTTGCAATTATCAAGGTTTTCATTTGTTTCCATCATTTAATAAACATGTATACATAGAAAATTATTTCAAATTCTATTACGGAAACCATAAGTTATTATGTATATATCCATCAAAGGTTATTCACATGCTTCCCAATCCAACAAGGGTCAGTATCTTGCACTCGATAAGAGTTAGCAACATCATTGCATTTTCTTTTACTTCCCAAATGCTATAACAATCATTAAATACCCCCCGATGTGGTTCCAATTTAAGTTTCAATCCACCAAGGTACTATTTCAGTTTGAATTATTTACTTAAAAATAATAATACATTCAGAATTCAATTATCATTCTTGTCTTCTATGAGAGATGATACTAAATAGAACTGTCATTCATTCATCTTAATTTAAATGTCACAAACATATTGGTCATGCATGAGCGAAGTTTAGGATAACTCCTTTTTCTTTCCTTGTCATATTGTAGTCTACTTATCCAAGTAGCTTAATTATGTTCATCTTGGATTGCTTTATTATTTTTGTTCAATTCCACACTAAAAGTCTGCTTTGCAACATTCTTTTCAATTTTGGTCCCTTTGTTATGCTTTTTCATGTTCTATAGTCATGGAATTTTCGCTCTTTTACATTTTTACATGCATTGTCTATCCCACACTCCCTGGTTGATATAGTGTAGCATTTTTCTTATATATTAGTCCTTAACATGTTATTCCCTTCATTTAATCAACAATTTACTCTAGGACATTTAATCTATAAGATATTGTAGTTTGTCAAAAGAAATAGAAATCTTAACTCGGTGTGGGAATAATTATTCATTTCATTGTAGTCATACTTGTTGTCATTATCATATTTTATTATTATTATTCTACTACTAGAGAGGAGAGTTATTCTCTCCTGGAAAATATATTTCCATTTACTAGAGTAGATACATTATTCTTTTAAATTATTTTCACACAACCAACTGGGTTTCGGTGTCGTGGTTATTTTTGTGATATATTATTGGCCTATGCATCAAGTTATGTGCCTATACCTATGTTATTTTTATGAAAATATCAACATGCAATATGAATAGAAGTTGTGGTAGAAGTTATGTACATTGATGTGTTTATTTAGGTTATCTCACTACATTTGTTGTGAGCTTCTTCAATAGTATGTTTTTTTCCAGATTTTATATGAAAATTTGTAGTGCACAATTAGTTTATTTAAGATTTATGTAGGTATGGTTTCAATTTATGTTTGCATATATTTGATGTTGATGAGTCATACACAAATTATTTATACACCCTCATATTCCAAAGTATTAATTATTCCAAAACAAGCATTATCAAGGTTTTTGAACAATATCTTCCATTTATTATTTTCACGACACGTATTATTTTTGTTCTTAGTATGGTTTTTTTTATTTTTTATATGGGGATTTATAAGAAACATTTTATTCTAGTCAATTATCTTTCCAAATACCATTTATGTCTATAAGAGTCATATTTGAGATATTTTCCAAGGTAACATTAACTGGTGGCACATTTCCCTTTCCATGCTAATAAGTAACACCTCTACTAAAGTGTTATCAACATTATATTTTCCCTCAACTTTAAATTTTGCTATTATTTGATGCCATATTCCTTAGTTATCTTACTTGAATATATGTTAATTTCTTATCATCATATACTTGAACTCGTCACCTATTTGTCAAGGCATGTTAAGTCAATGTAATATTGTATATACTTAATATACCCATTCATTGTCGTGTGTATCTCACACATATACATACACATTTATTCTTATGTTGTCCTTTTTAACTTATGATATTGGCCCAAAGTTTTAAAATAAAAGCATCAAACCTGGTTAAGAGTTCCCATCATAATTACCATATCATTTGGAGTATATATATATATATATATATATATATACTAAATCACCCATGAAATTGAGCATGCATTTACTCTTGTTACCTTATTGTATCAAGTTACCTCAAATCTCTAGATATCATAATTACAATTATCAGTGATTTCCACTAATGAAATTTCTATCGTCATCTTGTCTCCAATCATACTTAGTATTCCCAGTGGAAATGAGCTTATAAAATAAAAATTTAGCAAATTATTTTAGATTTTAGTATTGCGAGTCTATAATTCACGAAATTCTTGAGCCTTTTGTGTACAAAAGGTAAATCTTTTTTCAAAAACCATCTAGATTCCTTTCTAGGTTTAGGGCCATTGCATGCCTTAGTAAATTTTTGTATTTTCAACTTTGTTCTTACTCACTTAATACTTGCTAAATTTTGATGTATCGTGGATATCTCTTCAGGATGTCAACAACCATGTTTTGATGTGCTTCCACATGTATTTGATGTTGGGGAGTATCCTAGATACAATTTTCACACCCCTTCCACTAAAAATTTCAATTTACTTATTGTTCTCAAGACTGTTTTTTCTTCCTTCATATCTATCACAACCTATCTCCATTTTTCTAGTTTTTGATAAGGTATCTTATCCAACTATAAATCACCACCTTTTGATTATTATGGTCTTCCATGTTGATGGTTTGTGCTAACCATCCTTTCTGTGGTTTTTATTTTTTTTAAGAAAAAAAAATTAGTGCAAGATTTCATTGATTCCTTTTTAAGTTTGGGATTTATTTCCATCACTCATGTAATTTGTATCATTGGATTTATTAATACCTAAGGTGTACTATGAACACATAAAAAAATATTTTTTAATGCCACCCCTGTCAATATCTACCATATCAATTGAAAAGATTCCAACCATTCCACCAATCACCCATCATTGACTCATATTATACATATATTTGGTAATCATAGCAATCCCATATTCCCATTCAACTTGGACAAGAGTTATCCTTAAATGTTCTTCACTGGTGCCTTGGGTACATTAGTATATAATACATTTTATTGTATATTCTACAAGTTATTTGATATTTTTTTTTTGAAAACATATAGTGCATTCAACATAATGAATGTTACTATAAATAGGATTAAAAAATTATATTATTACCAATGATTTTCTTCACTCATCCTTTGAACAAGGTTTATAAACTATGTATCGAAATGAAAATTAACAAAAATAATCTGTCAACCATTAATAGGTAGTCATCTTATAAGTAGTCTCAGATTCCTTAGAATGATCTCACAGGAAACACCCACCTCCTTTCTCAAATATTTCCATAGTGTAGGAATGTTACTTAGTTTATCTGTATTCATCTTCTAATTTGTGGCACATAGGATTCCTCATCATTCTGTATCATGAACCAAAAGTAATGGAATATTATTTACTTAGTTATTACTTATTGTCAAATAAATCACCCAATAAGTCAGTTTGTAGGTAATAATTCCCATCAATATTTTTTAATTTAAGTTACCCATAGATATTTATTTTAATTTACTTTTCATTGTTAGTTCTAATTGTGAAAATTCCTACAATGGAATATTGTTGCAAAAACTGATATTATTTCTCTTAATTGTTAACTAATTTAACAATTTATTTGCTATGAAAAATATTGAAATAAACACGTTGCAACCATCACAAATAAAATTATGCGGTAAAAACAAAATTTCAAAAACTAAGAAATGATAACACACACACATAAGATATAACATAATTATTTTTGGACAAAGTCCCCAGAAAAAAACCAATGCGGGAAAACTGGTACATCAAATGAGGGTTTTTATTATTATGCAGCACTGAGAAATTCTCAGTACGACCGGATGCCAAAATCTGGAATCCTACAGAGAAAAATACTGGAAAACATCTAGTGAGTAATCTCCTCACCCCAAATGAAAATTTGGCTCTGAATACTAGCTCTAAAACCCTCTACGTAATGCCTTGCATCACCCTCTGCATGGGCACTATGCATGCACTAATCCGTACGACCTGGATCTAAAATCAATATCCCTCTTCTAATTTCCTTTGACTTTGGAAGTTCCTCTCCCTTCGTCTGCAAATTTCTTCTGCCATTGGAACACTGAACCGACTTCCCGAATATACAAATTGAATTGCCTCTAGAAGCTTCTATGCAGTTCCTGCATAATATTCTCTGTGGCTCTTCCGCCTCTCTGTAAATGCATTTGTTGGATCTGGAATACTTCCTATAGCCCCACTGTCTCTACCCCTCTCTCACTGATTCGATCTATGGCTCTCTTCGATAACTAACTGCTGCTACTCTGGAAATTGATCTACTAGGAAATCGAATTTCTCAAGTGTCTTCTCCATCACCACATCGACCTCCTCTTATAATCCATTGTTGGAGCACCAATGACCAAGATTAAAACATAATCGATGGTTAAGATCATCTTTGGATTGATCCATGTGATTTTATACACTATTTGCACCTTTACTTAATTAATACTGATTCATTAACTAGTTTTCCTAAGTTTAGACTTAGGAAACATTAAAAAATTGGTTAATAATCTAATAAAGTTACTTCTAGGCGTAATTTCCAGAAACAATTTCTGGGTTTTGGAGATGTCATGTATTCTAACCTCTCCACAAAGTTTTGTGTCTAAAACACATTCGATTATACAAAAAATAATACTCCCTCTTTGTGAGGAATGTGTTCTATTATTGTTGCACACCCTGTACCAACACCCTGTTTTTGCATCATCTCTTATCACACTATTGATGTCTAGTTGTTTCTTCCCACCAAATACTGCACAACTATGATATAAGATGCATCTGTGTAGCTATTGACCTTGTTGTATTGCTGCCAACACTGTGTCTACACTGCAACTCTATTGATGTTGCTATTGTAACATCTGCAACTGAAAAACATTCAAAATATTAAACCAACTATGATCAGTATAATGCATTTGTCACCCAAGCCTCTAAATGCTACTAGCTTCTGAACAGTCTATTGAAGCCTCTGCGCTACTATTGACTCTGCACTACTGCCAACTCTGCACTGCTCTCCCCAACATTTGAGTACTACTAGTTATTGCATATGTCACTTTGGCATTTGAATTCATCTACTACCATTGATCCATATTACTACTGAAAATTGTAGGCCCCCGTAGCAAGGTATTGATGTAATAGGTGGACTCCTTGAGGATCCTTCACATCTGTAGCTCTATGGGGCTATAGTTTCAAGTCACCCCACCTCACCCCTAGAGGTATATGGGAAATCATAGTGAAGTCTTCCTCTAGCCTAGAGGAAAGCCTATCGATCTCTGTAGAACCTTCCTGTTGGTCATGATTCTCCTCCTTCTCCTTCTTCCTAAGAGGACACTGGGTACTGTAGTGAAAAATCTCACCACACTTGAAGCACTTGACCTTTGATAGTTCCTTCTTCTTCTTCCTCTGCTCCACCTGCCCCTGACTGGGACCCTTATATGCGAGGGATAAATTCTCCTCCTCCTTTACCGCCTTCAATTTGGTACTGTTGATGACACTGATGGATCTCTTTAGAAGAACTTTCCTTAATTCCTCGTGTTGCAAGTTAGCCCACATCCTGTCCCACTCTAGTGGATTGTCTCTGCCGAATATTCTTTGGACAAAGACCTTCCAGTTCTCTGAGACACTGTTGAGTGCCAATCACACTAGCTCTAATGGTTGAGGTGTTTCCCCAACAGCTGCAAGTTGGTCTTGGACCTCCTGAATCCCGGGGAGGAAGGGTTTTATGCCTTCCCCCTTCTGCATCCTGATGCATCTCATCTTCTCCTCCAAGAATATCTTTCGCTGCTCGGAATTACCCTCGTATAGCATGGATAAAGCATCCCAAATTTTATTGGATGTTCCCTTGGCCACTATAAGTGAGACAATATGGTCTTGGACTCCATCTAGGATCAACCGGTTCGCCTACGTCATCTCCTTCCTATATTCCTTGAGTTGGTATGCATCCCGAGGAACTGCCACTACATTTTCAATGTAGGATTTCAGGCCATATTCATCTAGAAGGAAGGATATCCCAGCCTTCCAGATGAAATAGTTTGATTATCCATCCAACCTATCCTAATATCTTAGCCCTGAAATGGTCATCTCAAAAACTATCCAAAACTCCCTCTTTCCCTATGCTTGGTTGTTTCTCTACTACTCACACTTCTTTCTCGAATGTGTAGATCTGCTAGTTGCTACTTCCAATCTTCCAAGAAAAATCAAACTCTTGAGCCTCGAATTTCCTTGATAGAAATTTTCCCTCTATTGTGTGTGTACTTTTCTCTTCCACCCGACATTGGATTTGCTCTAGAAAACTGTTGCAAAATCCTCTGCATCCAACTAGAAATATGCTCATCGAAAATATGAAATGCAACTTCTTCCTCTGACTACTGGAATCACTAATCTAGACAACTCAATTTTTCTGCAACCTAGCAACTAAAAATTGAATTCCTGCTCCATCAATTCATCATTCCTATGAATGAACTACGCTGCCTTTGAAAATTTTGGCTTGTTGCTACCTCTCAGCAGCGAAATTTTCCTATACGCTTTTGAGCTTCCCAACTGATCAATCATGCCCTTATACCATGTGAAAATTCCTACACTGGAATCCTATTGTAGCAACTGATATTATTTCTCATAATTGTTAATTACTTTAACAATTTATCTGCTACGACAAATATCAATTTTCAAAATAAACACGCTGCAACCTTCACAAATAAAATTCTACAGAAAAAAACAAAACGTTGGAAGCTGAGAAATGGTAACACACACAAATAAGGTATAACAAAATTATTTTTGGAAAAAAGTCCTTGGAAAAACCCAATGTGGTAAAATCAGTGCAACAACTGAGCTTTTTTATTATTATGCAGTAGTGAGAATTTTTTAGTACAATTGGATGTAGAAATCTAGAAATCCTATAGAGAGAAATACTGGAAAAAATCTAGCAAGGAATTTCCTCACCCCATAGGAAAATCTGGCTCTGAATATTGGCTCTGAAGATTGGCTCAGAAACCATCTACAAATATCCCTCTGTCACCGTTTGTGTGAGCACTGCGTAGACACTAATCCATATGGCCTGGATCTCAAATAGATCTGCCTCTTTTTCTTTCCTCTAACTCTGGAAACACTTCTCCCACCCTTTGCAAAATTATTCTGCCATCGAAACACTGAAACGACTTCTTGAATATGCAAATCAAACTGCCTATAGAAGCTACTGCATAGTCCCTGTGTCAGCTTCTCTATTTCTCTTCTTCCTCTCTATAAATTCACTCATTAGATCTAGAATATTTCCTCTAGCCTCACTGTCTCTACCCTCTCTCACTGCTTTGATCTTTGTCTCTCTCTAGAAACTTACTGTTGCTACTTTGGAAATCGATCTACCAAGAAATAGAATTGCTCAAGTATCCTCTCCATCACCACATCGACCTCCTCTTATAATCCAATGTTGGAGCACCAACGACCAAGATTAAAACACAATCGATGGCCAGGATCATCTCTAAATCGATCCGTGTGAGTTTGTAGACTATTCTCACCTTGAATTAATTAATATTGATTAATTAACAAATTTTCCTAAGTTTAGACTTAGGAAACATTAAAAAATTTGGTTAATAATCTAATTATGTCACTTTTAGGCGAAATTTCCAGAAATGATTTCTGTGTTTTAGAGATCTCATATATTCTAGCCTCTCCACAAAGTTTTGTAGCTAGAACACATCTAATGCTACAAAAAGTAACACTAATAGTTGATTTATGCCCTCAATTCTTTTTTTCAAAACAATATAGTAAATTTGGAATGAAGTTTCTCACCTGGCCGGACCCATATCTCAAGATTTGAGTTAGGTAAGGGTGCATGGTTTCGTCCTATAGGCGAAGTGGCCACATTTCCAATTCTTATTTACTATGAAATACAACTCGGTTTGTTGCTATTTTCCATTAAACAAGTCATAGTGTTGAACCCTTCAACTATGATACCACTTGTCACATCCCCCTAATATCAAATAATAATAAAATAGAAGAATACAATGATACCATCAAAAAAAAATTTAATCACAATCAAATGAAAGGATTAACACATTAATTTTTATGGTCCATGGGGTCTTGGACTGATGGTGGTTCGGTGCTATGTTAAGGCACTCCTTGATGTGAAGTCATCGGTTCAATTACCCGCCCCAATCAGGGTGATATATTGGAAATGATGGAGATGTAGTCCTACCAAGCTTACAAAAAAAACACATTAATGGCTATGGGTTAGAGGTATGATTAATAGATAATCTTTAATGATATAGACTATGAGTAATATATATATATATATATCATGACCATATAACATTTTTTTTTTTAAAACCTTGAGTAGTGCTAAGTGTTTGTCTGCAACGCTATAGTTGGCACTCAACCAGTGTTATATTCTTCAACTCTGGTTTTCTTGTACCCTGGTTGAGGTATGAACCTTCTAGAGATCAAATTTATACCTTACACTTGGAAGCAAGGATCTTTGGAGCAGAGTCAAATCCATGGCCCTCTACCTAGCTCGATGGTTCAATGGTAGAAAATGAAGAATGGAGTTTAATGGTAAGTACCTACTTATTCTTGTGCCCTCTAGAGCTCATTTTTCTCGTTCATTGTGAGGGTTTATCTCTACACCCTATTAGGGTTTTATGCCTTTCACATAGGAGAATCTTGGTCATTCCAAAGAGGATATCTCAAAGAACGGATTGCTTAAATATTTTCAAGTTCTAATTATGGCATCCACAAGGGTTCCAACATAGTTTTATGCACTGGTAAACTCTTCATTATGCTCCCTTACCTAACATTGAAGGAGATTCAATACCACCTACATAGTTTAACGATGTTAAATTCCTCGAAACAGGAATTTGGATCCCTATTATAGCATGGGTTCACTGTAATAGTCACTAGTTAGTTTGCATATGTTCAATCATTCACAAGTGTGTTTGTACCCTTCTAATAATATATTGGGGTTTTCCTAATTATTATTCAATCTTTCACAATGTTAATGTGACTCCATGTCTTTTGTTATATTTACAAGGAATGCAAGGAGTGGTTTTACTTTCATTTTGGTTAATATTGCTATCAAATGCTTTTTGCAGGCGGGCTGCAACACAGAATTGGGTTTTCATTAAGCACACCACTTATCTTCCCGACATATGCTCACCACACAATTTATAGTTTCTTAGGTGCTCGTAGTTGATTTGTTGGGTTACTACAATGTTTTTCAAGTTGCTTAGATTAGAAGAGTCTAAAGTACATGATTCTCTTCTTTGCACTCTGAATGTAACTTGGTTGGGGAAATTATGTAATTAGTTAGAGTCGTTGTCTCCACTTTAATCACTCCATGCTCCTCTTTATGAGATACATTGTGGTTGTTACCAACTCTGTGCATAACGATAACTTTATTGTTACTACTAATAATTACATTTCCTCTTAATTTTTGGTACTAGTGGTTCAGTTTGAATAAGATCAAAATGTTATTTTCTGGCCGACATTGGTTAATATTGGTTATTATTAGGACTTGAATCTCATGTTCTTCCTTATGGTTTATTTTCTTGCTATTAGAACAATTGTTATTGTATTTATAGATATGATTTCTTTTACAATCAAGACCAAAGAACTTGGTTTCGTGGACTCGATATATCATTGATATTTGACAAAGAGAGTCTAACCCTCTTGTCTCTGCTCCCATAATCCTTAAGTCACCTAGGTCGTGAGACTGCTTGGGGATGTTGAATGCTTGTGGCTTATCCCTAGGCTAAACTCTGGCCCAGACCTTCTTTCTATGGTCATCAAAAATATGCTTGTTATTTATAAACAAGACTTCAATAGGTAACACTACTCATAATTCACTCTGTTCAATTACATACAAATGTTATACGAAAGGGGTTGAATCAAAAAGAACCTAATGGGACTATCTTACACTATTAAATACCACTGATTGGGCTTAAGCTCTAATCCATAGTTTTTTTTTTTTTTTTTATGTAGAAAACAAGGAATACTCATTTATGCCACATAATATCGCTATATAAATATTTCTTCTATAAAGCTTTCCATTGTAACTACTATGAGACCATAATCGTAATTTTTTTTGGACAAAAATCTCAACAAATTTAGAGAATATCTGTCTACAACAAGTTACTATTTCAATAGGAAAGTCTCCATGTTACGTGCCTATCTTCTTTGGACTCTAGAAACTTATCGATTGCCGACAACTACTAGGAAGGCAAGGCTCCCTTCTTATTAATTTGTTTCAATAGCCACAACAAGAATGTATATATCTTTATGAAATGAATGTTGTTTTTGTTCATCGCAACAAGATTTCCCTCAAACAGATTGTAGATATTTATACTATAGTCCATCATATTTACAAATATATTATTACCATAGTTAGTCATCAATACAAAATTATTTTTTAATATAGTGATAGAAAACAGGTAGTTCTAGAAACTAGTCACATAAGGATACTTATCTTGTTCAAGCTTAGGCCACCAGAAATTGTCATGGAACAAGGTTCACTCCTTTTGACCAATGAGGATGGTAGTCTTGACCAGATCTCCTCTCATGGTAGTTGCGTTTCTAGAAGAGTAATTGATAGAGTCCTCACCTGGTCTTTTCTAAATCCTCTGGAACCAAACGAGTCCAGCTTAGGATATCACAAACTCCAAGTCTGATTCAGGGATTCCACTGGCTAACTAACTCAAGAATATCGTGTTTGGCAACGTCCTGCCCTTCCTCAACATCGTCATGTTTGAAGAATCAAATGTTTTCCAATCTCCCCTCTCAGATGCCTCAGGTATTTTCCTCCCGTACCCTTTTGGCATTTGTTTCCCCCACTGAGATGATTTATTACTTGGGGGTGGGAGTAATTTTCCTCTAACTTTTCGGCAAATGAAAATTTCAACTTTTTGGCAATAAAAATTTCACTCAGTGACTTTTCCCTGTAAATTCTCTGGCTAGCCATAACCACTTTTAAATAATAATAAAAAATAATTTTGAATATTAAATTGTGGGTTAACTAAATCACTGTATAAAAAGTAAAGTAAATATTTACATAAATATTTACTTTTATCCAAAAGTGTTACACACAATCCACTCTAATTTATGCATTGTAATTTTGGTAATTCATCAAAGTGAATTAATTATGAGAGAATATGGAGGAACTTCTCACGTAAAGTAATGGACTAACATAATGGACTAATGGCTAATAATAATAAAGGTTTGGAAATTTAATAATAATTATGAATTTTGGTGTAATATTGATTTCGTCCATAATATTTTAAACATTTCCCAAAGTAGAAGGGCTATTCTGGGGAAGAAACAAACTATTCCTATTTTTATACAGCATATGCACCATTCCCATTCTTAGATTTTTCACGATGACATTGTAGTAAAACACCATTTTCGTTGTTCCCAAGTTCCTTTCACTTATTCAGAACGAATTACAAGTAAAAATAGTTTAAAAAATGATCTTCGTGCAACTCTGAATACTTTAGCTTAAATAACTGGTATTCCCTAGTTACCTTGGGCTAGATACTTACATCAATAATTTAAATCAGCAAGCACAACGAAGGGATGTAACTGAAAAGTATCGAATTGATAATTAAATGATGCGGTGGTCAAGGCAGGGAAGAAGTGACAATATATTATTTAGTTTTGTCATTATCGTTGCTGGTGAAGGAGGAGAATCGAGCAAATGTGATATCCAACTAAAACACTGCCACAGAAACAGAGATGGACTACCATACCCCAAACCACACATTAACAGAGACCAAAAGAAAGACCAAAATAGCAAGCCTAATGGAAAAAATACAATTCGCCTGGTTGGATTCAGAGGTAGACGGAGCAGCGAAATAGAAATAAACCTGAAAATAGAAAAATGTACTGAAAATTCAGAGTATTCTCCATTTTCGGTTTCATCTCCTACGCTGCAAACTAACAAGACATTTAATTGGAAAGATCGGGAGAGAGTATCAAGTATTGATCTGGAAATCCCTTACGAAGTGTACGGTGTCCACGAACTAGGTTTCGTTTCTTGAAATGTTCTGGATGCAAGGGGTGGGCAAGGGACCGAATCGGCAACAACCATATTTCTGGTTCTCGTTTTATTTCTCCAGAACTGGATAAGCTTGTCAGCCTTCTGGTTTTATTCATATTGATATGGTTAATCTGGTAACCCTGACTACGTTGATGATTTACTGAACTCGGTACATATGGGTAACGTTGTTTAAGGCTATGTGGGGTTTTCTTGAATAAATTTGGGGTGGCCCCATTATTTTGGGGCATGGAGTGAATGCAGAAGGTGACATTCTGGGGCATCTGAGTCTGTGGGATAGATGGATGCTTACTCTTAATATTACCAGGCCGTGTAAAAGTGTTAGTATACAACTCTGCCACAGGTGTTGGCACTCAGCCCTGGAATTTCAAATTCTTACTGCCTGTCAAATGAAAATTTGATGACGTTTTTGAAAATTTTATGCTCTTTATTTTACGTTTTAATGAAATTTGAGAGTGTAAGACCTCCACTTATATGAAAATTTCTTTCAATGACTCTTGCAAATTTGTTCTAGAACACAAAATAAATTATGCAATGAAAACTAAGTCAAATATGTAAATGTATTACTAATCTGAAAAATTTAGAAATCACATAGTAAATTCACTAATCAACTACTGTAGTAGCTCTTCTAATAAAACTCCATCAAAATGTGCAAGTTGTGTAGGCTCCAACAACAAAATTCACTAGGCACAATAAAGAACCAACCATATTTGCACATTTTAGTGAAATTCATAGGGAACTTCGTAGGAAGATTGTTGTAATATAGTGCAAATTTGAAGAAATGTTTACTAATTGGAGGATGTATGTTTTGTAAATAGACGATACAACTTTTCCCCCTAAAAAAAATCAATTTAGATTTAAGGAAAATTAAGTGAAATTGCAAAGAAATTGTGTAATTGGGAGAAAAGTTGTTGAAAACAACGATACGGGTAGATGAGCTGCACTACTTCAATTATTAATTAGTGATATCTAAAAGTGAAATTGCAGAAAAAAAACATGGTTGTCTATAAATTAGGGAAAATATAATCGAACAAAAAATATCAATGGAAAATCCTTTTGATTCAAAAGTCTCTCTCAAAAAATGGTAATTACCAAATCTAAATATGTCTCAATTTTTGGATATTTTCAGCAAACTAATGTCAAATTTAGCAAGTGATAGTCAAATTTGACAAACCATGGTCCATCTTAACTGATTTCCAGAATTATAAAAATAAGTAATCAAATTTCAAATTTATAATGCCTATTATTTATAAACATTCATTTTAAATTTTCATGGTTCATAAATATTTAATAATAAATTTTACAATGAGATTTTTTTTTTTTAAATCAATTTAATATTTCTTCATCATCACAAACAATTAAATAATGCCACCTGAATTTGTCAAGGCAGAGTTCTGAAAATTGCTAAATATATATATTTTTTTAAACTCCATTTTTATTAAAGTATTTAATTTTTGTTTGGTTTAATTGTTGTGTGGTGCACACAATACAATAGAGGAACTTGTATATTACAATCAACTTTTTATTAAAGTATTTAATTTTTGTTTGGTTTAATTGTTGTGTGGTGCACACAATACAATACAGGGACTTGTATATTACAAGTTGATTTAACAACAATTTAATCATGACAAACAATAAAATAATTTGGATACAAAGACCTATATATTACAAATTGATTTAAACAATTTAAAGAGTTTATTAAAAAGAATTAGTTAGCGATTAGTATATTTAAGTTTTTTATTAACCTTGCCACTAATTTGTGAAGGAAGCATGCCCATATTGCATTGCAGAGTAGAAGTACTTATCTATGAGAGAATAGTATATGACCTTAAACATTGAAGGGTTTTTGTTCAATCTTTTAATGTGCCAGCAATGTAATGCTTAGACCAGCTTTGAGTCATCTTGGATATTATGCCAACTTAATATAAGGCATAATTAATGAAATAATTAATTTACTATTTTAAAATTTTTTAGAATGTTTCAAAATCTCCAATCATCTATCAAATAAACCAATAATTTATTAAATTTTTAGAATATTTTAAACTTAAAATTTTAAGAATATTTTAGATTTTAAAATATTTCAAAATTTTTAGAATAAAAAATTAAACAATCAATTTATTTAATTTTTTAAATATTTCAAAATCTACATAAATTATTTCACTAAATCCCAACCATATCTTTGTTTATGAATTGACACTGTTATGTTTGGTTTTTCCTAGGGTGAAAATTTATATTCAATTGTTCCGTGTTTGTGTGTTTAGAGTGTGGTTTTAATAAAGATTATCATTTCAGGTTATAAATGGTAGATTCAAAATTTGATTCTTCCAACAAAATTGAAACATTTTACGATATGGTTTTTACTCATAAAAATGACTTCTCCCAAGCCTCGGCTAAACTCTAATTTATTCTGATGGTCTTACCGCTATTCTCAAATATATTGATATGACTTAAACGCGCTCTAATCCATTCACGCCCTCCTATCCATATGACCCATAAACATTTGAAAAAAAAAACCTTGGTCCAAATTAAATTTCATTTAACAAGAAAGTAAATATAACAATTTTATTTAATTGATTGTATTTTTCCATTCCAATTTCCATTTATAAAACGAGCATATGATTCTGATACATATGAAATCATGTAAATAGTGTGGTTGCTTTCAGTTTTTCTAGTATTCGTGTGGTATGTTGAAAAAATGAATCTCAAAGTGGCGAGTTGGGTTGTTGCTGTCACATTCCAATCCCTTCAGGCTTCAATCAGCTAAGCAGGAGCACCGAGCTGTCCAAAACTCAGACTTAGCCCTTCAATCAGCCACACAGGAGCATCGAGCCGTCCAAAACTCAGACTTAGCCCTTCAATCGGCCACACAGAAGCATCAGAGCCTTGTAGAACTCATACTTGGCCAGAACTTCAAAGAAAAACTTCAAAATTCAAATCTGCCTTCAGCATTATCTCTAGTTCCACTAAGGTAGAAACTAATTAATCAGATGGTAGATATGCATTAAATTTTTCATATCAGTGGTATACCACTTGGATTAATTTTGCAGATTTTCTCTGGGCATCTATTAATGGTAGGTAGTAAAGTAGTATATCATTTGGATTCATTTTGCAAATTTGTATATCTTTGGCATTCATGGGCTGAGCTGGGTTGAGGTAGTAAGTACTACGACGTTGGGTAGAGAGACCTTGAGAATTTAAATCACCTTCACTCTTTTTGTTTTTTTTCAGAATCTCATGAAATATATAACTTATACAGGTATGATAGATTTTTACTGGAAATATATAGGCTATATAGGTATTATGGATTTTTGCGGTTTAGTTTTGAAAGTGGACTTCATTTTGACAGGTTGAAGATGTAAACATCACGTCAGGTTTGACGTTGAAATTTTTTTAGCTGCCGTCAAATACGTCTGCAAACGAAAAATACGTCCTGTGGGACGTCAAATTCCAGGCCTGTTGGCACTTGTGTGGTTGTGTTTACTGCTACTGCTGTCAATAGTTGCAGCAATATTATTATTAGTACTATATGAAATACACACAAACTGTTTTGGTAAGCGTTTTATTTGGAGGCCAGTGGGATGATTTATCGACACGATCATCTAGAGCTATCATCGGTGGGTTTCATGTTGGTTTCAATCTCTTGCTGGAGGTATGATCATGGCGCAACTGGTTGATGCAGAGGTTGTTGATGTTTTTACTGGAATTGTGGGCGGACATATATTTTCTGATACCGGATTACATTTTGAATTTTTTCACAATCATACACTCCTCGCTAGAGACCCCTTGGTGGTTGATCTCGGATCTGGCACTGGTGGGTACTAGTGGTTAATGTTTTTGGATATAAGATCAGATTATTTTGATACATGCTGATATTGCCTTTATGGCTGTAGGCCTCGATTTTTTGGGGTTATATTTTCGTAGTCTTAAAAAGTAACAAAATGGCCAAGAATTCTGCAGAGATTTTGAAAAAATCCGGCAAAGAGTTTATCAAAATTTTTTTTTCAGTTGTTAAACTTCAGTCTTTTGGGTGCCCTTATGGTTTTTGATAGTGCTGAATCCATTTCCACTATCAAAAATGGATTCCAAACACTGCAACTACCTAATTTTTTGAATTTTATGAAATCAGATTTCGGCAAAAAGCTGCCGTCCGGGCTATTCTGTACCCTGAGTAGACAACTTCGTTTATATTTATCTAGTTTGGGGGTTCATTCCTTGGACTTTATTAAACTGTTGACTTCTAGTACAAGTCTACTTTATGATCCAACCCTCACTGTCTATGGAATTGTGCGGTTTTGGAGGGGGATGTATGGTGCGACGGTGGATGGTATTGTCTCCGTTTAATTCTTATTTACGTCGATCACTTACTATTTGGCGTGGTTTGGGTTCACACTTATTTAGCTATTTCTGGGGTGGTACTAGGACATCTTGATGGTAGGCCTGCATACTTACCTCGACTCTCTCGGTGACGACACGATAGACCACGACGCACTCATTAATGCCACACTGGCGGAAGAAGGGGGTGGTGATGGGGCACGAATGTCCATATCAAATATTTTAAACAACGAGGGGCAACGTAGGACACCTGGAGGACATGCTGGACACCTTGGTGGGCATGCACTCCATAATACTCCTGATCCTCCTCGCCACACATGACCTCCTTTTCAATTGGGCAGTCGATGTGGCACTTTCATACCTACAACGGAGGGTAAGCTCTTGAGCTTTGGGTATGATATTCTTTGGGATCGGGCTATTAGTCTGCATAAACGCGCCTTAGTGGGTAAGTGGCACATTGCATGCGAAAATTGTCGAGACATGGTGGCCTGGGTTTGCAGAAGTGTGGACGCCATCACTGGGTTACCCACCTAAGGTATGTAAATTTATGAGTGGTTGGTTCAGCATACACTTTATTTCACAGACAGATTTGAAAATTATATTGCAAAGGCCCTGGGTCTACGGGCAGAGTTTTTTGGCTCTACACCATTGGTATGTCAACTTCAATCCGTTGCGAAACACCTTGTAGAACCATCTCATTTGGGTTAAACTCTTGGGGTTACCTCTTGAGTTCTGGACTTGTCGTGCTCTGGTTTCCATTTCCAATACCATTGGTCACTTTTTATATATTGATCCGAGATGCTTGGGGATACAAGATAAGAGGGTGGCTTGGATGCTCGTTGAATTATCCTTTGTGGGGGGTCTTCCTCCATACATTGATTTGGAATGGGATGGTTTGCATTTGCGCCAATGCCTGGATTATTGGGGGATTCTGTTTTGGTGTCACCTATGTCATGCGACGAGCCATTTGATGGTGGGCTACCACAAAATATTTACACTACAACGTGAGTAGAGGGCTACTGATGTTGGATGTCTCGCGAGGTACACATGCAGGAATTATGCCTAGAATTATGGGACTACGTCGGATAAAGGTATGTCTAAAACCCCTGTTATCTCTCCTCGGTGTCGTGAAGTTGATTATTTTCTTATTAAGCAGGATGTAATTTCCGGTCCTGGGTCTCCCCCGAACCATATTCCTATACTCATTCTGGGAATGGTTGATTTGCCACCACTTCGCCAGAGTACTTCCACCTTTAGTTTACCCACCCTGGTGGGGAAGCCTTGCACCCCTCCTATTATCTCGTTGTCTCCGAGGGTGGTGGGTTCCCAACAATGGTCGCTCATCATCACCTTCTGCCTGATTGTCACCATTCGCTCTGCACCTTCCCATCTTGGTGTCTTCACCCCATAATTCCTTTAATAGTGATATGGATTTCCTTGATTCCAATCCTAATTTTGACCTGCAACGTATTACTATTTTGAAGTGTTCCACAGTCTTGCCGCCGATAAAAGGTTAGTCCTACATCAGCCTGAAAAATCACTATTCACCGGAAGGGGCCTCGGCGCAAGAAAAAATTTGTGGATGTTTCGGAGATTGGCGTGGCTCACAACCTGGAGTCTGGAAATTTCAGTGATGTCCTCATTTCTACTGTCTATGATCGGGTACTTAGAGGATTATCTCCCATATGTACCGTTAAATGATGAAGTTTATCTCCTTTAATATAAGAGGGTTGGGCAACCACTCTAAATTTGTGTCCCTTAGATCATTTTTGCTTGAGAATGGATCGATCATGGTATTAGTGCAGGAAACGATGTCTACTGCTGATTGTATTTATGCATATTTCCATACTATGTTCCCAACATGGTACCTGGTTGTTGTTGATGCGGTGGGTTTATCTGAGGGGATGGCAGTGATGTGGGATCCGAATGCTACTAAGTTCTCGACGTATAAGTTCTTTGCAGGTATTTTTTTGTCGGGCTACATTCGTGGCCAGAGGTCCTGGATACATGTTATTAACATGTATGCTCCATATTGCAATCACAGGACTTTTTGGAAAAGGGTGATAGACTCTGATATTCTCAAGGTGAGCATGGTGGTTGTTGCCGGTGATTTTAATTGTACTCTCTCCAACGAGGAAGGCTGGGGTATGTACTGCAGACATGACCCGTTGACGAATTTCATATCTAACATTGTCTATGTTCACCAACTAAAGGATATTAAACCTTTGCTTTGTTGTCCCACTTGGTATAATGGTCAGAAGGGAGTGGCTTACATCGCAAAGAGACTGGATCAGTTTATGGTTCAGGAGGGGTTTTTGGAAATTATGAGGTTAGTCGAGTCTCAGGTGTGGGATTTGTTAATATCAGATCATAGACAGATCATCCTCGAATGGAAATTTGAGGTGCCTATATATGGCTTTATGTTTAAGTTCAATCACACCTGGCTAGAAGATGTGGAGTTTTCTAAACTGGTTTCAGACTTCTGGGTTACACAATGTTGGGCACCTGGTTCCTCTCCTATGGCTTACATGGTAGATAAATTGAAATTTCTTAAGACCTAGGTGTGGGTGTGGGAGCGAGAAAAGAAACGTTTACTGGTGGTTGAACTCAAGGGCATCATTGTTGAAACTTCATCCATCTTTGGAGAGTTGGACGTTGGACATATATCTAATGATCAGTAGGGTAGGGTGAAGGCTGTAGAAGATAGGAATAGGCAGGTATTGCTGATACATGAGAAGTCCTAGCGACTGAAGAGTTATGCCACCTGGCTTTTCACTGGGGACCTAATACTAAGTATTTTCATAATTTTGCAAACATGTGGAAGAAAGTCAATGCCATTTGGGAGATCTGTGACCATTTGGACAGGAGTTTTATGACTATGGCTATTCACACATTTCACTGAGTATATGCTACAAGATTTAGTGGACATGGTCACGGAGGCACAATAGGAGGGACATGTACATGGTGCGATAAATTCAACGTTTATTTCCCTGATCCCAAAGAAGGCTCATTGTCTTTATTTTGAGGATTCCCTGCCCATTTCCTTATGTAACATCACATATAAATCAGTTTTAAGAAAATTGCAGATCGACTTAAAGGGGTATTTTATAGACATATCAGTCGGGAACAGTTCAGTTTCCTGCACAACCGGTTGATCCATGACATTGTTTCCACTATATAAGAGACAATTCATACCATTATTTCAAAGAAACTTGAAGATTTGGTTATGAAAATAGATCTGCGGAAGGCTTATGACCGTGTTGACTGGGCCTTCTTGCGGATGGTGCTTTTGAAAACTGGACTGAATATTGCTTCCATCGAATGGATCATGGGGTGCGTTACTAATGCACATTTTGTCATCCTCATCAATGGGAAGCCTTCCATATTCTTCTTAGTGGGTGTGGGATTCGACAGGACTGTGCTTTATTTCCTCTACTTTTTATCTTAGTTATGGACTATCTCAGTCTAAAAATTCATGAGGCCATCAGAATGGATCTCTTTAAGGGTATTCAGGTCACGCGCAACCGCATGGTCTCACATAATTTTTTTTGTGGACGATATCTTAATTTTTGGGGCACTAATACTTTCACAGTGGTAGGTAATGCATAATATCTCAGAGCGTTTTGGGAGGGCCACAGGGATGGTGGCTAACGGGGATAAATCCATGACGTTACATGTGGCGGGGGACTCGAATACTATTTTACTGGTATATGAGACATATAAGTTTGGACATGGAGCTCTCATTGAGGGATTTACATATATCAGTTTCCACCTAAAACCATGTTGATATGCTATGGCAGATTGGTATTGGCTACTTGATAAGTATCCAAGGAAGCTTGAGAAATGGACCCTCAAATGGATCTCTCTGGGGGGGCAATATATACTCGCACAATATGTTTTACAAAACTTAGTAGTTTACTGGGCACACCTATATACCATCCTAGCTACTATCATTAGAAAGATTCGAACCATTATGACGAGATTCATCTGGGTTGATAAGGAGACACAAGGAAAGTACCACCTGGCACGATGGGATTGTATTACTGTCTCGAAGGAACATGGAGGATTGCGTTTACCTGATATTGGTTTATTTGGGAAAGCACTTTTCTTGGAATCCTTATGGAGAGGTCTTTATGTTTAGGGATGTTAGTAAGAGATTTCTATTCAGAAGTATTTGAAAGGTAGGGTTTTGGAAGTGTGGTACAGAGCGGACGCTTTGGGGAGTGGGAGTGGTTCCTATATCTGGAAATGTTTCAGGAAGGTATGGCCCCTATTTCGGCAACGATTGTGCTGAGCCCTTGGGGGTGGTGACTATATCTTCATTGGCATTGAAAATCTATGGGGGGCTGAGGGTATTTGTCCATTAAGTCAAGAGTTGATAGGGAGGTTACATGCCCGGGGGAATTTATATTTTTACCAGGTTATTAACCATTTGGAGGGATCCATGACTATCTAGAAAGGACACTTGGAGCTGGGATTATTGGGTGCATGGGCCTGTTAATGGATCAAATATGTTGCAGAATTGTGTGGTACGAGTCTTAAATGCTCTGCTATGGGATATCATCTGACTTGGGGGGGGGGGTACCCTTGTTCATAATTGTGCGGTGACACATGAAACATATGATTTTGTTTACACACTCACACGGGGTTTATTACCACACAATTGGTTCAAGAATATATGGTGGTATAACATCCTGGTGAAGATTATCCTTTTCTACTAGCTTGTTTGGTGCAACAAGAATCTTACTTGGGCCAATTTATGCAAGCGGGGTTTTAATGGACTTGGTCAGTGCACCCTCTGTGGTAGGGAGGCGAAGGACAATATTCATTTATTTTACTCATGTTGTGTTTCTATTAAGGTATGTAAAGATATCTTTGCCCATCTGAAGGTCCTATATAGACTATTCGTTGACACACTAGACTGTGTGGGATGATGGTTGGATCTGGGGTCACAGATGGGCTCTATCCCATTATATTCTCATTGGTACATTTGGAACCCGCAGAATTAATGGGTTTTTTAGGAGAGACCCATACATATTGATATGGTTTCACATAACATATACACTACATGGAAGGATAGTTGTATCTCTACTGCGCCCGCGTGCGATATGTCCATTCGGTTGTGACTGCACTTGATGACATTCCCTGCAGGGTTTTTTGATGTTGTAGTACAACACTCACAATGTGGATATGGGGTGTGGCTTAAAATTGACACTAGTTGCCACTACAAAATATTTCGGAACAGAGCGTGGGGCACAAACACCTGGGCTGAGATACTGGCACTGTGTGTTGATAGGGTTTCGATATTTGGGGATTCACAGGTCGTCATCAATTATATGAGGGGGATCTACACATTGACTCAACCTCACCTGACACACTGGCTCAATAGGGCATGGGAGTTACAGGATACATTTAACCCAATTGATTTCTTCCATGTGTATAGGGAGAAAAATATAGTGGCAGATCATCTATCCAAACAGGGTCTTCCGAAATAATTTGGAATTATATACTATCAACTATATGAGGAGGGCATCATGATGGCTCGGGGTATGGTTCCTATCCACTAATGGCCACGGGTTTAAATTATTTTATTTTTTGGATTGGGATGACCAAATGATATATACTATGTTAATATGTTTTCTATTTACTATTTTCCTATGTTTTTAGCTATTAAGTTTTGGCCCGCGGGGGGTTGTTTGATTGTGGATAACAATAGACCGGAAGGGCGATAAATGGGAGAACTAGTTTACTCTAATACTTTGTCTTCAATTTTTACTTGCTGATGGAATAGATATGATGTAACATGACTCTTTTTTATGTTTTTGGATGACTGTAATGATTATGAACAATGTTTTTATCTCGATATATTTGACAAATTAATCTGGTACAATATATAAACTTGTATTTTCTTTTTCCAAAAAAAATAAAAATAAAAATAAAAATAGTATTTAATAAGATTGTTAATGCTTTTTAAAGTTCGAAATTTCCAATTAGATTAAAATAAAGTGCCTTTAAATAAGCATACCATATTCATTTCTAGTTTTGAATACATAATTTTCTAAGTTAAAACAGATGTGCCTTTTCCCTTGAAGGGATTTTGAATGAAGCCATTTGTAAATGTAAAATTTACTATATAGTGGCATGACCAACCTGGTTCCTTTGTACCTTGGAGGGATTTTGAATGAAGCCATTTGTAAATGTAAAATTTACTGTATAGTGGCATGACCAACCTCTCATGGCATATGAAACAAATGTATACTAAAAATTATAAACTACAAAAGTTTATAAGCCCTCTCAACATGAAGGTGAAAAAAATACCTTTCTCCTACTTATATGAAGGTTTCAACGTAAAAGGTTTTCTTGGCATATAAAGATGTCTTTATTGCGGTCTTTAATATAGAGGTTTTAGTTGAGCAGTTTATATGAATCAGGTTTTAGTTTTAGAAGTTATATAAAGGTTTTAGTTCAGCACTTTATATGACTGAGGTTTTAGTTTTAGAAGTTTATATGTATATGTAAATATTGATTAATGAATACAGTTTGATTAAGTGTTTTTCAAAGAGTATTTAAGATATGTAATTGGTTTTTTAATTTTTGTTTAATATATATATATATATATATATATATTTTAAATAACAAAATTTATTTATTTATTGGTGAAGGAAAGTGTTCTAGTATCAATTTATATTTGGAGTCCTAACTCTAAATTTACCAAGACTTTAAAGGAATCAAATGTCTTTCACTTTAAAAGAGATTTTCATCTCAAGAGAATTGATCTCTTTAGGGGCTTCTTGAGTTAAAATGGATCAAGATTGGTTTAGTTTCCCTTTTTAAATAGGTAATATTCCAAATGAATACCATGGGTTATTTTTATTTTTATTTTATTTTTATAAGGTTATTTTTGTTATGCTATTTTTACCTTTTTTTTGTTTTTTTGGGCAGAGTTAAATTGTTTACATTAAATTACATTGATATTTGTTTACATTACATTAATATTTTTTGTATAATTTTGTTATTATTTTTACTCCGTCAGAGACGCTCTACAGCAACTCAATATTAGGTAGATGTGTAGGCTTGAGGTGTAATATAAGAAAGATTTGTATGTTAAGAATTTAAAAAAAAATTTAAATCTCTTCATACACAATTCTCTTTTAGACCTTTCAAAGTGAAAAGTGATTTGATCCCTCTTGGTACTTGTTGTTTTTATTTATAGGACCTTTTATTACATTACATGACATTAATTTACAACATTTTTGCCATACTGAGAGTTTTAGATGTAATGTAAGAAAGATTGCATGTTAACAATTTTTTAAATGTTTAATCTCTTGATATACAAACCTCTTTTAGACCTTTTAGAGTGAAAAGAAATTTGATCCCTCTTGGCGCTTGCTGGTTTTATTTACAACATTTTTACCAACCATATTGAGAGCGCCTCTTGGCACAACCAAATTAAAGGTTAAAAAAAAGTTTCAATTAAAGTTACAAGGTGATGTAATCACTACCAGCAAACTTTATAAGGAACTTCTCCAAATCCACAACTCTTGAAAAATCCTAAGCGCCCGAATATATATATATATATAGAACTAGTGCCTCTAACGGTGGGTCCCTACTAGCTAATGGTTGTGATATCCTAACCAAGATCTATAACCCAAAATGACTGTACCCCCCAAGTGACATCAACAAGGGGTGGGGGTACCTGTGGCATTACACTGGATGAGGGTTGGGGCACACTAGCAATTCCCCCTCCTTGGAATCTTGCGCTGCAAATAATACTTGTTGGACTTGGTACGCCATGCAACCATGAGAACCTTACAAAGATCAACGAATAGAATGACATATCGACTTCTTAAAAGAGAGTTAACTGGGAAGAGAGTTAAATACATCGAAGGACCTAATAGATCATATGGCCCCCACCATTTTGCTGATGTGGTGCCTCTTGATTGAGTATTGGGACCTTTACAACTTGGCCTAAACCATTTCTTCCAGCATCTGATACGCTTGTCAATGCCCATCAATCAATGGTGAAAACACCTTGTAACAACAATTCTGACAAAGATGTTCTCAAAAACTAACATAAATTCCACCCAAGCTCATTATATTTCACTAAAAACACTTAAGATATCCTGGAAGATAAGGAAGAACAATATACATTGATGGCTGATTTATTGTTCGTTGATTGCTTATGGATGCTTTCTTTGATTTCTCCTAAATAGGAAATTAAAAGAGAGAAGTAGGTGAACAATAAAGCAAGTAAACAGTTGCCCTTCCAATTAGGAAATCATATCCAAGCCCTGTAGCTAGTTGCACTAGTTATGTCAATTGTTGTCAGTCTATTGAGTATGCAAAAAATGATTCCATCTGGAGATCGCATGTATGAAGAAGACCATTGGCGTCATGGTGTAGGCTCTCAAACACCAATGAGAAAAATGATTGAAGCAGAAAAATTCTTTCAAATGGTGATAGAGAAAATTTGGACACCTAATTAACCACCTCCCTTTTATTAAATTGTAAATAGTGGCTCATGGCCTAAACACCATTGGGACCTTCATACAGATGAATTAAAGTAGCTTGCAAGCTAACTAGGGGATGCCCTACAGTATCATAATACTTAAAGAATTGGTAAGACAATGGTGATCATGATTTTACTTCTTTAACCATAGTTTGAATTAATAAATTCTTATTATTGGGAGAGCCACCAGTCAAAAAAACTCTCCCACACAACATTATTCACCGTAATTAGCTATGTTGATAAACCCTTTTCTAACATAGGGTTATGTAGCCACTTTCCCTTACTTGGGGGTCTCCTCTCCTACCAACTATGGGTTTCAGGTTTGGTTATGGCAAAGATGCAGTCCCAACTCCATTTCCAAAAAATATATATGTGTGTGTTTCCTTTTTTTTTAAACTACTGATCTACTTTGGTAAAGTGTTGATTCAACCCAGGCTACCAGCTTTCGAATGGGCTATGCTCCAAATTTCTATTTGGGGTATCAATCTTTCACAATAAGAGATTGATAGGAGAAATGTTGGGTAGAACAATACCTATGTATGATCAGCTCATCATGGTGGTGAGAGGAAATCGACATTCAATCAATGGTAAAGCTCAGGCCTTGTATGGAATAGGGGTGGACGTTATGTCTGCAAGCTAAAAGGAATTCATATTTTTCATGGACTAGAAGAGGAGGAGACTGAGGCTTACGTTGACATATATACAGGAGAATTATGGGTGGACGTTCTCAAGGCTACTCTCAGAGAGGGGTTGACTCCTCGTTCATGGATATAATTTTTACTTATGGTATCAGTGGAATCCATGATGGATTTATTATTAGAGATGAACTCCAACTCATGTGCAACCTTGACCATGTTGCTTCTAGTGTCTTTATCAAATGATAAACAGCTAAAGTCAAGTTCAGTAACTCTAGGAACAACTGCTCTAACCTGAGCATATTTGTCAACTTGTAAGAAGTGATCACTGATTTCATCAATGCAACCTTCACCAATTTTTGTTATTGCAAGGAATGCTAAGTTGATATCACTCTTCTTAGGAGAGAAATCCACTACTTTTAGTGCAGTTATGGCTTATACCAACACTACCCCGAAGTTGTAAACATTTCTCTTATTAGAGAGGTGGTAATTCTTATGATACAGGGGATCTTGATAACCGAAAGTGCCCTGAGGTGCAGTGAAAATGTGGGAGGCTTCTGTTTGAATAAGAACACACAACCCAAAATCTACAACCTTGGAATTAAAACCATAATCAAGCATAATGTTGGTCTGATTTTACATCCATGTGATAAATTAGAGGATTTATAGTTGAATGAAGGTAAGAAAGAGCACAGGTTGTTTCTGCCACCACTGATACTCTTGCACTCCATGAAAGGCCTTCTCCTATTTGCTTGTGTAAATGTTGAAATAGTGTACCATTGGGCATAAATTCATAGATAAGAATGGGTTCGATTTTTTCAAGGAAGTAGCCTAATATTCTAACTAGATTGGATGATATACACTTGACAACGGAAGCCTGATTTCATTGAGGGCTTGCTCCATTCCCTGAGTGTCTTTATGCCTTATGATCTTCTTCACTGCAACAATATCTTTTCGAGGAAGCTTTCATGCATAGAATGTTCTGAAGCCTCCTACACCCAATGTCAATGCACTAGAGAAGCTTTTTGTGGCTATTTCCATTTCTCTCTAGGTGTACACTAGAATATTTAGTGGACCTCCCTAGATCAACATAAACTATTTCTTTATTTTCCTTGTTTTCCATGCATAATGATACCTTTGGTAAAAACAATAGAAAAATATGCATCCTAATACAATAGTGATTCTAATGATGAATCCTAACACAATAGCGACCAAGATTTTCATTTGGGCCCACAATTAAGTAACATTTTGCAGTCTGAGGTTGTTACAAGTAAATGTTGTAGTGCATAGTGGCTGGAAAAAGTTTTGTTTCTTGTACATTCTTATAAGAGAAATTCATTATAATGATTGCCATTAAAAGTTGTGTAACTCTGATAAAAAATTGTATTAAGTTCATGTTTGAGGCTTTAGATTCTGATTAGCATGGATTTGGATTAGAATCCATACTCGTTAAAATTATAAAATTGGATTTCAATTAGAAATCACGCTAGTCAAAATTAATGTAGGAAGGGGATAAGTAATAACCTACTCTGAGGAAATTTTATATGGTGTGTTAGGTGGGCTGGTCCAATTCAGCATTATCACCAAAACGAGGATCGTTATTCAACACGCTTCCCATATGGTACGATATGCGATGATTTATTCAACGTTATAGATTATTTTGCGTCTGCATTACTTTCTGCACATATTTTTTTCCTATAACCTTAATTATACAAAGGCTTTGGAAGCTCAGGTGAAATCATATTCATAGAGTCAAATATCTATAATATTCATAGAGTCAAGGTATAATATTTACATAATCAAAGTAGCCAAACTAATTAGATTATATTTACAAAATCAAAGTAGCCAAATTAATTAGATTATATATTTCGGGGATGTTTCATGTGTAGAAGAGGGGTATATTTCCACAATTAGATATTTTCTAAAAAAAATTGTCACTTTAAAGAAAACATTTTGTATATAGATTTAGTTAAAGTTTTCAAATGCATACGTTTTTAATTTTTCTCATACTATGTATAAAAGCAATTTTTTCTCATATTGTTTTTCTTTATATAATTTTTTACAACACAATTCTTTTCCTATTTAAAATTAAATTTCCTTCACACATATCAAATTTAATTTATAATATATATATATTTCAAAATTCACTTATATAAATAACTGTTGAGTCAAATTATACACTTATAATTTTCCAATCATAAATTGTCAACCCAAAGTAGGTAAGCTTGCGAGATACTATGCAAAATATATGCAGGCTTATTACTGTGAGTGTTCATAAATTAACTATTTATACACACACCAACTAATGCCTCTTTCCTGCATCAATACTTAGCAACAAAGGCTATGGAGTGGACTATAACATCCCTCTACAACTCTCGGTATTGCTGATATTGACCATGAAAAAGATAAAAGATCAAATTACAACAATCAAGAAACCAACTTAGACAATAGTAAATACAAGCTTTGATCAAATGAAATTAACACATTGTTGCACTGAAAATTGTCATCTTGACATTCTGCTATCTGTATGAGCTCATTATCACTCATACTTCCTCCTTTGCAAGTATAACACATCAGTTCCTCATGTCAAGCCTTAAAAATAAGAGAAAAGCTCTCAAAAGTCTCTAAAACTCTGGAATCGCACTTTCTCTTTGTTTTACCTGCGGTCCCGCACCTAATGTTCATGACTCCTGCGTACCTGAATGCACTTTCTCTACGTTAAGGGTGAAAACCCCTGTAAAAGATTAAAAAGGTGGAAAGTAAACCTAGAAGCTCACTTTAAGTCATTTCTAGAAGCTTCTGGAAGGAATCTTGTGGTGGCAAGTTTTCTCTTTTTACATTTATGCATCCCATGCCTTAAGGAGCTAACCCCTTCATGTGAGGAGCTTATCCCTTTGAAGGAGGATTCTATCCCTTCATAGTTGGAACTGAAACCTCCTCTTTTGCACTATAAAAAGAGGCCTTGGGTAGCCTCAAAGGGAGTTCAAGCTTTAGAATTGTTTGAGGTAAAGTGCTGTTGGGATTCAGACTCATTTAACTGAGATTTTGTGAGGAAAGATCACATACCTCTATCTGTCTCGGTTGGAAGAGTGCAAGGCTTGTCAAAGTAGAGGATATTCCTGCTTCGGACCCCGGGAAGACCTGTTCAACAACAAGGCTAAGGTTGTAAGGTTTTCTTTCATTCAAAGTTAATACAAATGAATTAATTTTTCTCAATAAGCTGTTAATTAACTGTTTATTTCATGGATTCCTTGATTACCATGATAGGTTTGATTTATAATATTTACTATGCAGGTGCTATTTAATGTTTTCTTGTTTGTGACTGCAGGTCTTTAAATATAACTCCTTCAAGTGACCAAAGGACAACTACTTCGAACAAGCATTGGATCTACGGTAAGACCTTAACACCTTTATAGTATTCTTTTGTAAATTGCATATGTCTAGAGAAAGATAGGTTCGTTTGGCTGTTTGTTGCTAGATTACCTTTTGGTACTAGGGAGATCGATCTTGTCCACAAGATTGATTTATCTGGTCAACAAATTGGCGACTCCACTGGGGAAGGTTTTTTGTTTTCTAGTTTTCCTTTATTTTGACTTGAGAAAATGATTTTTCTGGTTTTTGATTGATGGATACTCTCATGGGTAGCTTAGGTTTAATTTTCTTTGAAATTTTTTGAAGTCTTTTGTGTTTTTATTGAACTTTTCTAGGGACCGCACTTTGTTTTCCTACACAGTGCAGGAAGTTTCACAATTTCCTTGAGTAACCAATGCGGGACCGCACGTGTTACTTCTAGGGCCTGCGGACCCTATTAATTTTTTTGAAAAACTTCAAATTTCTTTTTCCAGTTTATGTTTAATTTGATTTAGAATTTCTAGTATCTGCCCAGATCTGTATTTTTCCTATCAAAAACCTCCTGTGAGTGAATTCCAACAGTATTTGTGTTTTGAGTGATTTTCTAGAAGTTTTTCATACTTGGACTTGTTTTCACTTGTTCTCTGTAGTGACTCAAATATTAGAAGCTTGGAATACCTCAGATCACACTGGTCTTTTTTTCTTCTTGATGAATCTGACTTGGTTGTGAAATCCATCCTTTTTGAGAAATAGATCTAGTTTTCTCTTTGCAAATCTTTGAACAAACTTTGTTATAAGTTCTGAATTTCATTTTTACAAAAGAAAACATATCTGGATGTTTTTTGATTTATTTGTCATTCTGGGCAAATGAATCCTTAGTTTACTAAAAAAATAAGCAAAACATTCTCAAAAGAAAAATTAAAGCTTTTATTCAATTATATTTTCAAAGTTTGTAGATCTCAAAATTAGTTTTTCGTAGTTTTGAGTGCTTTTTAGAACTTGTAGATCTCTTTTGAAAGAAAAGTTGTTTTTATAGTTTCGAGTCTTGAAAGTGAAAGGGATTTATTGTGAGCATTGATTATTTGTCTCGTTTTGAGTTCTTATTGAAAAAACAAAAAGATTTTCTTCCGTTTATTCTTCATGTTCAAAGAAAGAATTGTCTCTTAAAAGAATTTGCATTCTCGAACTCTTTCTTTAGCTAGAATTTCATTGAAAGAAAAACGAATTGTTTATTATTTTAGGTGCATTTTTTAGTGTGTTTGGAAGTCGAGTATTCACACCATCAAAGTTTCATTTCCATACCTATTGACTTAAAGAACAACCATAAAAACAACGCTTAATTAAAATTGAACTAATAATCTTTTCTGTTTCTAGGGCTCTTATCACCAATATAGCGTAGGCTAGTATCTTGGAGTAGGGAGTAATTAACTCTCCAAGATAGTAAAAACAAACAAGTAGATAAATCTTGCAGTAGGAAATAAATCCAATTGTAATTGGTACAATCTGGGAAGCTTCTCTTAAAGGAGTTAATGACGAAATCATGTCCGAACCTTTGAGACAATCAATTCTGTTTCATTGGGAAAGATAGAAGATATGCGCACATTACAAACGGTAAACCTCGGATTAACCATTGTCAAGGAGCCTGGGGTCACTTGTCGGTAAGCCTCGGATTGACCATGTCGAGGAGCCTTCAAGGGGATTGAGCTTTGTTACTTTGCCCTTGCACGTGGAATCGGATCGTAGACTGTTCCCCCAGTTGTATTTGTTACTGTTGGTAACCTTAGTGTCCATAAGCTTAATATTATTTCCTAAGGTGACGGTGAAGGAAAGATCTCACTGTACCTGGAGTAGACGTCAACTAGACTCACTTGGACTCTCTGGGGGGTTCTCTTCACTCGAGATGGTTTTGTGAAGAAACTTGTGTTAGTCTGTTTCATTAAGCAGGTTGTCAGGGTAACTGTTCCAACCGCCCTTTCTGTATTAAACTTCTACTAAGCTGGATTTCATCACCAACTAGTGTTTTTAGTACGGGAAGTTACTGTTTGTGCATGGTTTGAACTCTTAGATTTTTTTTAGGCGTGTGATTCAGATGTTTGTTCCTTTAGAGACTTTAGGTGTTTTTATTGAAATTTTCTTTGTTTGCGTGTGATTGATTAATATTTAATCATGGCAGAATTACCGAGACAGTCCTGGAGACTTTAGGGGAAGCCCCCTGAGTATACACCAAGTCAGCTTGAAGGGCCGCGTGCTCTAGTATCATCTAGTAGCGGTAGAATTAGATCAACAGAAGTCAGAAGTTCATCTATAGTTATTCATCCGATCATCAAATACCCACGACAGAGCATATTCAAGAACCGATTTCAGTTTTTGAAGTTACTGGTAGTATTTCTCCTTCCAGTGAACTAGCTAAAGAACCTGAAATTTCTGAGCCTGACACTGAACCTTTTGTTTTGGAAACATCCTCAGGATTTATTACTCCAACTTCTAGTGATACTGATTCACCTAAGGTAAGAAATATTGTTACTGAAGATCTTCCATCTGGCCTCATTTCTATTGAAGAACTTGCTAGTCCAAATGAAGAAGTAACTCTTCCTGAATCCCCATAGTCTTTGAATCTTAGGGAGCGTGAATCCATTTTCTACAGCCCTATTAGGAGTGACGCTTGGTATTTATCTTTGAATTTTATTTTAGAAAACCCGGGTCTTGCTTTTTCACCACCTCGAATTCTTTTCATCCTATGCCCAGAGGTTATTATCCTTCATCGATCATGTCATGAGAGTCATCTATGTTTTCCCAAACACCGAAAACATTTTTATACGGTGGTCCTTTTGTTCCTTCGGGGTACCAGGCTCTCTCTGGTACTTTCTCAGGAGCAACTCCTCGACCGACTGAACAAGTATTATCATCTAGTATTAATGGAATTAAAACTAAAACGTCGAACGCATAGCAAATCTTTATGATGTCTGGTAATATTCCAAATCCTTAACCTCAGGGTGGTCAGTTACCGCTTGGGGGGCAACCTCAAGGTAGTTAGTTACCGCCAGGGGGGCAACCTCAAGGCAGTCAGTTACCACTTGGGGGGAAACCTCAAGGTAGTTAATTATCGCCTGGGGGGCAATTTCAGGGTAATTTTTTCTCACGAAAAACTGTAGGACAATATTATTTTGGGGAACAACCTCAAGGACAGTACATACCTCAAGGTTATCAACCTTCAGGACAGTACATACCCCAAGGTCAACCCCAGACTTAGTATATTCCTCAAGGTCCTTATCAACACCAGATTCAGTACGTGCCTCAGGGTTATCAACCTCAAGGTCAATACCCAACTCAAGGTTTTCAACCGCCTTCTGGTCAATCATTTATACAAGGAGTTGGAAATTTACCACTTAATTATCAACCCTACGTTCAACCAGGCTATGGTCCTTCATATGTACAACCTTCTATGGGACAATACCCCGGAATGAACATGGTGTGGGATCCATCCCAAATTCAATAGAATATGCAACCTAACATGCAGTTACCTAGTCAACCTAGACAGCCTTTGGTTTCTGGTCCAACCCAGCAACCTGTCCAGCCTACTGTTCAAATCCCTGCACCTGGTTCTATTCAGCAGTCTAGGCCTAGTACACCTCAGACTCTGCCTTAGACTGCTGCAGCTACTGCAATATCTGTTCAACCTATAACACCTATTTCTGGAGTATCTGTAGCTTCGGTTTCTTCTATCCTTGCATCCGTGCAAATTCCTCAAGTCTTTGTACCCCAGTTAGGACCTATAGTTCAGACTTCGGTCCAGATACCTATAGGACAAGCTGGTACAAGTACGATTGTTACGAGTCAACTGCAATTCACATATCAACCATACCAGGGACAGCATCACTTTGGTCCCGTTGCACAAAACCCAGTTTATCAGAATCAACCGTATCCTGGCTATACTTATCAACAGCCTCAACAACCACAGTTTGGTCCGGTTAATCCTGGTTTCCCGGGAGGTTATACCATTCCTAATGAAAATCCAATTCCTAGTTATCCTGGGTATCCTCCTCCCAGAACTGCTCTTATTACTCAAGGTTTTTGTGACCCTAACCGTCAGTTACCATTTATTGCAACTTTGGATTTACCTGATTTGCCACGCCTTACGAATTATCCAATTTACTATCATCCGTATTAGCTCCCAATGCCACATAAGTTTCCCAGTGATATACCAAAATTCGAGGGTAAGTCAGGAGACGATCCGTCAAATCACATTATGAATGATCACCTCTGGTGTGCGTCTAATTCAATAATTGATGATTCAATTCGCTTACGTATTTTTCAACGAACTCTTATTGGTCTTGCTGCCAAATGGTACATTGAGTTACCACGAGGCTCTTTTAATAATTTCAATCAATTAGAAACTGCTTTCTTAACTCATTTTCAGTTGCCTGTCAGATACGACAATGGCACGGAACTACTGACTTCACTAAAACAATCCACGTCCACGTATATTTCTGATCATATTCACGAATGGTGACGTAGAAGGAATTTAGTGAAAGTTTTCATTCTGGATCAAATTTTGGAGGAATGGTTCATTAAATCATTATTACCCAAAATCACTGAAGATGTAGCTAAGGGAGGAGTTTTTATTGAAGAGCAAGTCATTGCTCAAGCTCATTACCTTGACCTCGTCCACACGCAATCAGGTTCTTTACATGATAAAATCCACGATCTTCCAAAACACGGTCAAATAACTGCAGCTCCTTCAGGGTCTCATGTCGCTGATGGTAAGATTGGTTCAGTTAGTACTAAAAGCAAGAAGAAATCTTCAAAGAATTATTCTCCTATAATAACTTTACTTGATTCCCTGAAATGAGAGTCTTTCGCTAAAATTTCTTCTGACATTCATGTCGTAGAGACATCTACGACCAAATCTAAATTTGGCGGTAAAAAGAAGGGGAAGAATAAAAACAAACATAATTCAAAAGATAAAACAGATAAAAATGAATCTAATGACGAAAAATGCAAGCCTCACTATCCTTGTTTCATTTGCGACGAGGATCATTTTACTAAAGAATGCCCACATCGAGCAGAGGTTTCGAAATTCCTTACAGGTTCTCAAGAGCCTGTTGTCTTGAAGGATCATTTTCCTACTCAAGATAGTAAGATGATTGGTTCCACCTCAAACGCCTCAGAAGAACCTGTTATGATGATGTCTCATGTCAGGATTGCGACACGATCACAAGATTATGGTAGTAAAAGTCCTATTGATGGTAAAGAAGCAGAATCTTCTAATAAAAACACATTAACTACACCTCCTCTTATTTCTGATCCGCTACAGATCAAGAAACCCAATTCAGACTTAGTAATCAAACCTCTTGCTAAAAGTGTACTTCCTAAATCAGCTTTCAATCCACATGCGAGAGCTACTCAGAATTACAACATTGTTGAGGACTTAGCTATTTCCCCTTCAGTAATGTCGGCTTTGGAAGTGCTGCAATCATGCCCAGCACAACGTAAATTACTATTGTCTGCCATAGGAGTTGTCGATATTCAGGATTAAAACCTAATAATATTCAATTTAGAGAATATTACACCCCACCTACCTCATCAAATGGCTTTCCAGATTCTAGTATTAGTCAAAAACAGACCCGTCTTTCGGACTGTGATTGATGAAGGGGCTTCTACATGTATTATGTCGATCCAGCGTTGGAAATCGCTTGGTTCTCCTACACTCAATCAGTCTCCGACAATTATAAAGGCTTTTGATGGCCGAGGGTTCCATCCTTTTAGTATTTTGCAGGATTTACCTATAGGGGTCGAAGGCAAAATCATAAATCTAGATGTGGAGGTGGTTGATGCCCCTCTAGATTACAACCTTCTCCTGGGTCGCAGTTGGTCTTGTGCTATGACTGCTATTGTTTCATCGGTCTTTCGGCTTATCAAATTTCCACATCAAGGAAAGATAGTTACAATAGACCAACTTACTTATTTCTCATCCGATCCAGCCTCTACAGAAACTATCCAGCACATCGGTAAAACAGCTATCCCTTACAAGGATGTTGGTGTAGGTTTGATTAAAGATTTTGGTTTACTAGTAACTTTTTCCTTTCCTGCTCCTAACGTATCGCCTCCTATCAAAAATATTCATATGATTTCATCGAATACTATTACTTTTGATGATCCTTGGATCATACCTTCCAATTCCGAGTTGGATTCATTTGATGGCGCGATGCCTTTGAGTCCCTTTGAAATTGCATATCAGGTTGTACAGTCGCTTTCTGATCCCTCTTCAACCAAAACTGATCCAGTGAATGTGATCCATGAGGAATCACTTTCTATATCTAGCTCAGCCACAAAGACATTTCCCGATCTTGTTCATTCTGATGAGCAGATTCGTGAACTTTTGTCTGTTGACGATTTACCATGGGAAGATCTACATCGCCGATCTTCATTCTTACCTACGTTGGATCATTTTGAAAATGATTTCTCTTCTATTTTTACTGCTGAATATGTCAAAGAACCGCAGAATCCATTGCAACATTCTGATTATGAGTTAAATTTGGAAAATATCTCTCGAACGGTTCCTATTGACATTTCAGTTAAGCCAGGAATAATTGAAAACATTCATATATGTGCTTGCTGTACGGATGATGAACTCCAATATTCTAAAGCCTTATTTCAAGAATTCTGTGATGTGTTTGCCTGGTCATATGAAGAAATGCCAGGAATCAATCCATCAATAGTTGTACATGAAATTAAGACTTACTCGGATGCAAAACCTGTCCGACAACGCTTACGTCAGATACATCCGAGAAAAGATGCTGCTATCAAAGCCGAAGTTGAGAAATTACTTCGTGCAGGTTTCATTTATCCAATTACTTTAACTGATTGGGCATCGAATATTGTTCCTGTTAACAAAAAAAAGTAACGATAAGAGTATGTATCGACTATAGGGATATTAATAGAGCTTGTCCTAAAGACAATTATCCAAACCCCTATATCGATCAAATAATTGATGATTGTGATGGCAGCGAAATGTTCTCCTTTATGGATGGTTTTTCCAGTTACAATCAAACAAACATACTCCCTACTGATCAACCTAAAACAACATTCATTTGTCCATGGCAGACACTTGCTTATTGCAAACTACCTTTTGGCTTGAAGAATGTTGGGGAAATTTTTCAAAGGGCTATGTCTTACACATTTCATGAAATCAAGCACATTGTGCAGCCTTATCTTGATGATTTACCTACTCATTCATCGCGTAGGGCCGACCATCTCACTCATTTACAAGCTATATTTATAAGATGTAGGCATTATCAAATTCGGCTGAATCCACACAAATGTGTTTTCTTTGTAGAATCGGGTCACTTACTGGGATTTGCTGTTTCAAAAGCAGGCATTTGTGTTGATCTGTCGAAGGTCGAAGCTATTGTCAATCTACTTCCTCCTGTAACTCTGCGCCAACTCCAAAGTTTGCAGGGGAAAGAAAACTTTTTACGTCGGTTCATTCCTAATTACGCTGAGTTAACAAAGGGTTTTACCAGGTTGTTAAAAAGGAACGTTCCATTCTTTTGGGATGAGATAGCTGCTCGATATTTTGATGCACTAAAACACGCGTTGATCCATGCACCGTTATTGCATCCTCCCAATTACAACCGGGATTATTTTTTGTACCTCGCCGCTTCTCATTCCACCATTGGGATGGTTTTAGTTTAGGAAGATGAACTCAACAATGAACATGTGATTTACTATCTTAGTCAAAATCTGCATCCGACTGAGATTAAATACACGCATGTGGAGAAATTGGCCTTGGCAGCTGTTCAAGCTGTCCAAAGATTTCGTCAGTACATCTTATTATGCAAAACCACTGTAATTTCTGACTGTAACCCTATGATGTACATCTTGACCAAATAATTGCTAGGGGGTAAGTATTCCAAATGGATAGTTATCCTGCAGGAATTTGACTTGGAATTTGAAAAATCCAAGGCAAAGAAATCTTTGGTTTTTTCCGAACTGATGTGTGATTTCCCGTCTACTGATACTGAAACTGTGGCTAGACAGCCCATTGCGGAAAAATCCTTGTTTCTTATCAGTACTCTTGATCCTTGGTATGGGGATATTATTGTTTATCTCCAAACCTAATCTTTTCGGCCTAAAATATCATGATCTCAACGACGGAAAATACGTTTCCGATCCCAACAATACAATATTATTGGTGATACACTCTATCGTCGTGGAGCGGATTTTATTTTCTGACGCTATCTTACTCACGAAGAAGCTGAGAAGGTTCTAAATGACTGCCATTCTGGAGCATGTGGCGGTGATATGTCTGGGTATGCCACAACCCAAAAGATATTGTGCGCTGGTTATTTCTAGCCATCCTTATTCAAAGATTGTATCTATGCAGTCTAGAAATGCCACAATTGTCAGGTCTTTGATCGTAAAATGCGTGCACCACCCACTCCTCTTCACCCTATAATTGTTGTCGGTCCTTTCGCAAAGTGGGGTATTGAATTTATTATATGTAACCCTCACTCAGCTGGGGGGCATGCGTATATTATCCTAGCGGTAGATTATTTTACTAAGTGGGCCGAGGCGATGCCTACATTTTCGGCAGACGGCAAGACTGCTGCAACTTTCGTGTTAATCTTATAATTTCTAGATTTGGTGTTCCTCAAGCCATTATTACAGATCATGGAAGTCATTTTCGAAATATTATGATGACTAAACTGACAGATCTACTTGGCCTGTGCCATGATAGTTCTAATCCATATTACCCATAGGCTAATGGTCTGGTTGAAGCTATCAATAAAGTTTTAGTCACTATGATCAAATGAATTATTGGTATTCATAAGTTGAATTGGCATTCCATGCTCTTTTCAGCACTTTGGGCATATCAGACCTCAGTAAAAACATCAACTAGTTTCACTCCCTTTCAACTAGTTTACGGTTTGGAAGTTGTGTTGCCTATTGAATGCGAAATTCCATCATTACAATTAGCCATAGAATTACTCCCAGCTACGCCTGAAGAGGAAAAATGTTTTTTGTACTCAGCTTAGCTAGATGAGAATTGACGAAATGCTGCATTAGCAAACGAAGCTCATGTCAAACGAATAAAAGCTCAGTACGATAGAAATGTTACACCTCATAATTTTTCAGAAGGAGACCTAGTTTTAGTATACGATCAAGCTAATGATAAGCTAGGGTTTGGAAAATTTGTGCCTATGTGGCATGGTCCTTTCATTTTTAAGCAAGAGCTGGCAAAAGGGGCCTATGAACTAATAGATTTTGACGGAGTCTCTTTAGATAAACCTAGAAATGGGCTTTATTTGAATAGATATTATGCTTGAATTTCAAGTGGAGATTTTTGTTAGATTAGTTTCTTTACTGTTGGTGTGTCTTAGATTATAAAAGCGTGCCTAGTTTAGAGTGTGTTCTTATCACTATTCCTGCTTATCTAGGTGTTACTCTTGATATTGCAGATGATGACGTCTCTTCAAAACTACATTGGTTTTGCTGATGGTGCTTGTCATAGTACACGGAACATTTCTTCCGCAGCTTGGGTTATCTATTCACCTTCTGACGAGTTAGTGTCCATGCATGGGGTAAGCCTTGGTCAAACAATGAATAACATTATAGATTATAGTGCAGTGATTGAGTTATTATCTGAATCCATATCATTTGGAATTCGGATTTTGATTGTTAGGTTGGATTCTGAACTTGTTGTATTACAACTTAACAGGGTTTATGCCATTAGAAATCCAGTGTTATTACAGTTATTTTTAAGAGTTCGTCTCTTGGAACGTGAATTTGATTACATTGAATATCAACATATTCCAAGACATTTAAATACTTTAGCAGATGCAGTTGCTTCTAGTATGATAAATAGACATTTGTAATAATCAAAGCAGTAAATTACACAACATTCGATAACGTGTTACACAGATAGCCGGTAATAATGATATATCATAGCATAAAATTGTGTTTCAAAATATACATCGTCTTCGATCATAGGTTGAAAAAAACCTTATGATCGGAAAAAATGATAATACAAAAGGTCAAAAATATTATGAGTCTACAAATCGATCATCCTATCCCTGGTGATGATCACAATAAGAAACCACTGCTCGGGCCACCCTACACAGGAACCTCCTAAAAGGTCTTGGGACACCAATCACATATCTATGTAACCTAAGTGGGATATCATCTATATCGGTCTCTGGAATGTCTAGAGTCAAGCGCTCTAGATGATGCTCCAAATCGGTCAGGATCTCTGCTGATTGGCCCTGTGGGGCTGGTGCTACTGCAGCTGGATGTCTCCTCTCATAAGGCTGGAGATTGGCTGGTCGTTGTGGGCTCACATCTGCATTTAAACTTTTGATTATTAGTTTTGGGACGATTAAAATACAAAAAAAAAAAAAATTAGAACTTAGAAATTGTTGAAAATGATTTTTACCTGAATCATCCCACTATTCTCCTGCTGGGAGAGCCATGTCTCTGTCGCCACAGTAGTCCATCCCAGCATATGGAAAGTACTCTATAACAAAAATTTGGCATTCCAACCAATGAAAATATGTAGAAGGAAATCGAACAACCTCAATGCCCTCAGCATGACGGGCCATCAAAGCAACCCAATGAACCATCCTAGGTTCTCGAGGTCGACTAGCATCGACAGGAATGTGCTGCGGAGCTAACATGGGGTTCCTCTCTAGAGCAAAGGTGACTACAATGGATCCATATCCAAAATTTTTTAGCTTTCCATTCTTTGCTTTGGTTAGTTGGCCTTTCACATTGGCTAACACAGCTTCGCACCAGTTGAAAATGGTGCCTCGAAAACAGTCTACTGCAATGCACATCTGGGAATTGGTAGCCACATGCAACGCTGCACTCCCGCACAGTCTGGTAACAGTAAATACAATAAATTTAAGCTTAGGATGGATGATAGTTTTTATATCAATCCGTTTGTCCTTGGGGTTTGCTCGATCATCGCAGAACTCTAGTTGAAGACTAGCGACACACTGGCCACCTGGCCTAGTCCCAAACAGAGAAATTTGTTCACCCCTCTTGGACAAACCAGTTAAAAAATATATATCCTCCAACTCAATTTCGAGCCGGTGGCCTCCAATAACAAAGCACTGGTCCTGTACGTTCCATCTGTTCACTAGCCACGTCAGGAGGTCTACCTGTGCCCTCATGCCCTGAATGGCCCATAATTTGTATAAATCGCATGCTCTCAATGCTTGCATTGTAGGAAAATGATTCATTGCAGTGTCATATACATCCTAATGCTCGTGTTCTCTCCAAACAAGAATTTTGAATGTCCTATAATGCATAAAAAGACATATTAGAACAAGTTTGTTTGAAAAATTTTGTGCATAAATTGAGAAATTTAAGTTTGAAATTTTATTGCACGGGGTCTGCACCCTTTGCTCATACACAATGCGTAGATACGCACGGGCGCTATGCAATGGGTGCGAACCCAGGACTTTTTTCTATATAGAAAAAAGTCGGGGTTCGCAGGGCCCGCGTGTTGCACCTGCGGACCCCCACAAGAAATTTTTTCAACCTATTTTTCCTTTAAAAACGGAATTTAAAGCCTAACAATGAAATGTAAATGGATGAAATGCAAGATAAGGAGGATGCGGATTAATTGGAGATGACGGTTCTCAATTTCGCCGAACGGATTTTCCAGAATCTTCGCAGGAACTTTTTTACCCAAAAGCTCTCACTTTTCACTCTGAACTCAAATGGTAAAAATGAAGTTAGAAAAGCCCTTTTTATAAGTTTTTTCGAATAAACGAATTTTTAATTTGTTTATTTTTCACTTTAAAAAGGTAATTTTTGAAAAAAAAATTATTTATCTTAAACAGGTATGTGTAATGTTTCGAGTTTTTGTGCAGAAAATTGGATTTTTCGGGAAAATTGATCATTTTTCAACAAATAGCATACTTTTATCACTTTTTCGGACTCTTTCAAAAATTTATGAAAAAGCGAAAACCTGGAGTCCTCTTTTAAGCTCTTTTCAGACTCTCGGAAATTGAAAATATTGCTGAGCACTTGATTATTCGAACTCATTAAAATAAATGAATGATCATCCTTTGAGTATAAGTTTACCCTTTTACGGACTGAAATGGACTATTTATGAAAAATGTATACGTTGAATAATTACGATCAATAGAGTTCTCTCCCGCATTATTTTATCCTTTTTCGGGTTCGAGAGACTAAATTTATGAAAAAGTACACCCATGGAGTTTTCTTAAGTTTTTCTTTTGACTCCCTAAAATTGAAAAACACCGAGTTTCTCCTATACTGGACTCGTTAAAATTTAACAGTAAAGGACCTGTTCAATTTTAAACAGGAACGAACCACTCTTTCTTAGGGTTCGAATCTTAAACTAAGTTGGACTCATCTGAAGGATGAGCTTATAAACAAGCAAATGTTATCCTCCTCAAGCTTGTAAAAAATAAAGAGGTACTTTCCAGAAATGGTGGGGGAAAAGAGAGAAAAATGAACCTGTTTGTTGTATTTTGATTATTCGAAAAGCCAGTTAACCACTCTTGAACACGACACTTTTGTTCACCTGGGTTGGGAAAATCCTTTGCCTAATAGTTAATCAAACCATATTGAAAGTCTTCAACTAGTTTCTGGGTATTAGCTTTGGGTCAATTGTCACCAAGCCATCTGCAGTGTTGTTATGTGTTCAAGAGGATAGTTCAAACAAACCATTCATCTGCAAAATATTTGTCTTCCATTTTGACCATCCCTGAGTCAGTCCTTGCCAATATATTTCTTCAAAACTTGATCTATGATTTCGTTTTGTGGGCTTGCCTACAACGGATCACTTCCTATCGACGACAGCTCATTATCTAGGAAGTTGTTCTAGAAATCGTTAGTACCTTGAAATCTGCATGCCTCAATGGCAGGTTTCTCGCCTTCGACGATAGGTTGCATCATTGACCTTCGATCGAATGATTCCGTGACATGTTCAAATTCAGCTCATTCATTCACATTTCATAGATTGTACTGAGTACTTTGAGGGCCATTGACATTACTGGTGGTTACTCTCACACTTGTTAACAGTCTATATTATTGACTGGTAATCAAGTGGTTTCTACCATGTTTGACTTCGACACATTTATTCACATGGATAGAATCGTACTGGTTCGAGAAATGGAAATCAAGACCCTGGATCTAGTTTCTACCATCCAGGCTGCGAAGAATTTTGTTATTCATTTATACAGTGGACTATTCATAAATAGATGGCTGCATCCATACTGTGTCTACACATGTCTATACTATTGATGTATTGAAAATCATTCATGTATCAAAATAGTTTAAATCAATTTTCTAGTTAGTTTTGATCTGAGTATGGGAATGCCTACCTAAGCGATGATATATCTACATATATATATTTTGCATTGAATTTTTTTACAGGTTCCAACTGGGGTGTCCACAGGTTGATCTTTGAAATGAAAAATTACTTCACTCTTCGTACATGATAGACTCTATCTTCATCTATTACAGACTTCGCACTTTAGGGGGCAATCTGTTGCACTAAAAATTGTCATCTTGACATTTTGCTATCTATATGAGCTCATTATCACTCATACTTCCTCCTTTGCAAGTCTAACACATCAGTTCCTCATTTCAAGCCTTAAAAATAAGAGAAAATCTCTCAAAAGTCTCTAAAACTCCGGTATCACACTTTCTCTTTGTCTTACTTGTGGTCCCGCACCTAATGTTCATGACTCCTGCGTACCTGAACACACTTTCTCTATGTTAAGGGTGCAGACCCCTGTAAAAGATTAAAAAGGTACAAAGTAAACCCAGAAGCTTACCTTCAGTCATTTCTAGAAGCTTCTGGAAGGAATCTTGCGGTGGCAAGTTTGCTCTTTTTACATTTATGCATCCCATGCCTTAAGGAGATAACCCCTTCATGTGATGAGCTTATCCCTTTGAAGGAGGATTCTATCCCTTCATAGTTGGAACTAAAACCTCCTCTTTTGCACTATAAAAAGAGGCCTTGGGTAGCCTCAAAGGGAGTTCAAGCTTTAGAATTGTTTGAGGTAAAGTGCTGTTGGGATTCAGACTCATTTAACTGAGATTTTGTGAGGAAAGACCACAAAGCTCTATCTATCTCAGTTGGAAGAGTGCAAGGCTTGTCAGAGTAGAGGATATTCCTGCTTCGAACCCCGAGAATACCTGTTCAACATCAAGGCTAAGGTTGTAAGGTTTTCTTTTATTCAAAGTTAATACAAATGAATTCATTTTTCTCAATAAGATATTAATTAACTGTTTATTTCATGGATTCCTTGATCACCATGATAGGTATGATTTATAATATTTACTATGCAGGTGCTATTTAATGTTTTCTTGTTTGTGACTGCATGTCTTTAAAGATAACTCCTTCAAGTGACCGAAGGACAACTACTTCGAACAAGCATTGGATCTACGGTAAGACCTTAACACCTTTATAATATTCTTTTGTAAATCGCATATGTCTAGAGAATGATAGGTTCATTTGGCTGTTTGTTACTAGATTACCTTTTGGTACTAGGGAGATCGATCTTGTCTGCAAGATTGATTTATCCGGTCAACACACATTAACATAAGAAACTTAATCATTTAATCAATTAAAAATTTGATGTTGAAATTTTAGAAAGAATGCATTAGCTGTGTAAAAGAATTATTGCTGCATAAAAAATAATTAAACACACACACACACACACACACTGTGCTGCAGGAGTTGTGAGTGAAGGGGGCCCTCCCTCACTCACAACCCCTTTAAAACTCGAAGGGGTCGCTCAACAAATTAGACAGAACATAAGATATTTTATTAATATGAAAATATACATCCATGTACAATCTGATATATTGCTTATTAGCAGCAATCCCAACCTAAAAACCCTTTACAATATGAAGCATGTATTCTTTTATACAGTCCCTAAAGCCCATATTTGGCTCGAATAAGGAAAATGAATAATCTAAGCTATCAGCCAAAAATACAGGTCCAGATTATCAAAATTAGCTTCTGTTGAGTCTAATCCATGACTGAAAGCATGGATTAGATGATTTCTGTTACATAGCTGAAGTGGCCTCCTCATGTTGTCATGAGAAGAAATCTGTAAGTTCGGGTTGTTTCAAAAGGAGGCTCGAAGCAGCCAATAGGATAGCCTTCATGTACAATGAATTACTGATAAAACCCATGTTCTTGCTAGATTTGGCAATAATTAGAACATAGTCAAAAACTAATGTCACTTCAGGAAATCAGCGGCTGCAGGAAATCGAGGCTTCTACAGGAAATCTGGAGGTGCTACAGGAAATCCACATCTTCTGCAGGAAATTTGGAGGTGCTACAAGAAATATAGATCTTCTGCAGGAAATCCAGAGCTACTACGGGAAATGTGGTTGCACGAGCTATCTTCAAGATTTTGTGGAGCTGCTTCGAATCAAAGAAAATCTGCACATGAGTTCTAGATCAGTTGGAGTGGTAATTAATAAAGATACAGCTAGATCAAAGAATACTTTGAGTTTAAGGAAAAATGGCACTTATTATATTAATTTGATATGCCTTAAGCTTATAGTACCCCTTTATCCAAAACTAAACAATATAGCCAAAGTAATCATAATTAAGGGCGGAAGGAGTGCAAAAATAGGGGAGGTAAGGCTTGGGAAAGGTGTGAAAAATAGACAAAAATGAGACTTAACATACCTTCCACACCAAAACTCTTGCATGTCCCTATGCAAGAAAACATATAGCAACCTCCGAAACAAAGAGTTGGTTGTTCACCTGGGCAGTAGCTACTGCGGCCAGATGATCCAACTGGGCCCGACTAATCTCCACCCGAATCTAGCCCCTATACTTTTCGTTCTTCTTATTGAGATGGTCTATCTGAGCCTAATTCTTTTACATAATGTGGGCCACTTTCTCATGCCACTCCTCATTTTATTTCTACATTCTGAGGTTGTTCTCCTTCAAGGTCGCCTTTTCCTTCCTTAAGGCCCACTTTGAAATAGTGAACTCTTTAATGGTCTCTTCTAGCCCCTATCAAGACCGCTTCCTTTGGGGAGTAACTTCCCCCTCATGATATCACTGTGAATATTTGGGCACCCTAAGGTACTCCTTCCCTTGCTTCTCTTCCATGGTTTCATTTCTGCTTTCTTGCAATGAAGGACTCTGTAAGGACATAGTGTCCTTGTTAATGAATGTGGCCAGTTCCACCTTCTCCTTTCCGTTGGCCAGACCATGGGACTTTCATTTCTTTTTATCAGAATTTTTGGGTGGTTTTACCCCTTTTATCATGTCCTTAATAGCCATCTTAGCAGCCTCGCTCCTTGTAACTCTTTTAGATAGGGTAGAAGGTCCATTTTGTTGGGAACCTTTTACAATGGTTTCCCCAGTCACCATTACTTCTTCGTCCTCGTCATCCTCTTTTACTTGTGGTCCATGAGTCTATGGCTTCTTCTGAGGCCTCTCTGCTGGTTGTTCTGCCTTGAGCGCTGAGGAGTCAGAGTCTCTCTCTTCCAAAAAATGGTTATCGGCCAGAAAGTCCTCCCATGTCTTTTTCTATTTCTATAGGACCTCCATCAGGATGATTTTCACCAGCACATGATGATAGAGGTTTTCCTCTATATGGGCGACTCTTTCTTTTGTAGCCTAGACATTTTTGCCAAAGACATATTCAAATAGTATGGAAAATTTGGGAGTTGATCTCGAAACTATTCGAGAACCCGAATGTAAAATAGAAATGCGAGGCCAAAGCGACCTTCGCATGTTATATACTTCTGCGTAGGTGAAGGTAATTACTTCTCAAAAAATCTTGTGGAATCCCCTTTCCCTAGTCAGGATTTGAATGATCCTTTTGAAGGAAAGACGCGCACATTCCCTTGTTGAAGCGTCAGTTCTTAAACCATCGTTCCCCATCTTGTGGAATTCCACATGCCTACGCCACCAGGTCCTCTGTTAACCGAAATTGAACATTTCTGACCTGTGCTTTATCACCATTTAGGTTCAAGTCAAATGACTTCGTCACTTTGGAGTTATGGCCACTGAAATTTTGAAAGAAGGGCAGCCATCCTGCTTTTTCTATCATCGCCTTGTTGCGAGGGTCGGCTTCCAGCAGTGCGAGGCTCTGTGGCTCAAATCGAATAGGGGGTCATGGTTTGGACATGGTGAAGGAGGAAATGGATAGAGCATATGAGGAAGGAAGTGATAAAGTGAATGCCGCTCACAAGAATGTAGACAAGAGAAAATAATGCACACAACTTACGGGAATACAGAACGAGAACTTTGCAATGGTTTTCTTGACAAAGAAAGAGATTAAATGGGAAATATCGAAAAGCACAGTGTTTTTCGAAAGGCAGGTTGTGATCATGATTACCATCATGATCCAACCTACAGGACAGACATCGGAAGTACAACATCTGTGATGTCAGAATCATGATGACAGGTCGTGGGATTTACGCCGCAACGGCTTACAACTACATTTTTCCACAAGGGTTACCATAGCCTAAGTCATGAAAATTATTTAAATTAAAGCGCCATTGTACCTTACCTCAAACATCTTATCACCGGCTCTACCTTATCAAGCTTACCTCCAATGGTCCAATCCTTGATGACGTTGCTTTTCCTTGCAATGATAACTTACTAACATTATATCAAACACTTGATCACATAATTCATGACTTCGATCAATAATGACTGTTAGTACTATATCAAATGATTTAAACTAATGTTTTTTGTATACTTTTTGTCTTTTAGGAAACCAAGGCATTGCTACAGGAAATGGAACTGTGCCTATCAAGTTTCTGTAAGAATTAAAATGTGACTGTTGAACCTTCTGCAGGAATTGACACTATGTCTGTTGAACCTTCTGCAAGAATTGAAATTGTGTCTATTGAACCTTCTGCAGGAAACCAATCTCTCCATCATTTATGTACAGTCCATTGCAAATGAATGAAGGTTTTTATGTCGAATTTGCAATGATCTCATTGGATTACTAGCCATTGAGGTCAACTTTTAACCAATGCGAAGCCCATCACCGTTAATGAGAGTGAGGACCAATGTACCATGATGCATCCTATCAAGTGTGAATTTATGAGTTGTTTTCAAACCCCCTGTAGGATCTAGTAGTAAAGGAGCCATAATGTTTCTCCATTGCTTCTGGTGAGATAGCTTGTCAATAGGCCATACAGGCTTCAAGGCATCACAAGGCTCTAATCCTGCACCCAGATAAGTTGTGTCACTGGGCCAAGATTGTTGGAAGGATGGCCTTAAGAAATCCCACATCAGTCCAACATGAGCAATCCATAGATTAACTAAAAAATAAATTTTATTGAGGGGATCCCAAAGGATCTACTGACCTGTGTTTTTAATGAGCCCAATGGCAGTCCATACTCGCTAGATTTCAATCTTAGAGAGTCTAAAATAATGAAAAATAAGACTCCAGAGGGCTCCTTTTCCATAATTAGTCCATTGGGCCCAGAAAAAGGAATAAACCTATACCCAATAGACATTCCTCTCATGTTTTACTGAGCACGAGGTGGAACAAAGTAAGCTCATTGTATCAGCAGGAAATTCAAGAAGAGATAGTGGAAGGAATAATCCCTTCCCTTACCATCTCCAGCTCTTTCTTCTTCACAATTTCTTCCACAAATTCCTCCTTTGATTAGGGTTTTTGATATAGCTTGAGTCTATGCCCATTCACCAAGAAGGTAAAATTCTCGTCATAAATAGTTTTAAGCTGAATAGATCCATTTTCAAAAGCTTTCTCAATCTTATAGGGGCCTAGCCAATGTTTATTGAATTTCCATTTAAAGTTCTTAGATTTTGAATCGTACAACAATGCCAATCTCCTTATTTGAATTGCTTATTTTTGATGTATCTGTGTGCCATTTAGCCCTTTGTTTTTGGATCAAGTCAGTATGTTGAAAATCATCCTGTCTGATCTCATCCAGATCATTAAGCTACAAGATTCTTTGTTGTTGTGCTTCATCAAGGTCTATACCAAAATCTTTTGCCATCTTGAAAGTTATTATCTAAAATTCAATGGCCAACAAAAATGGTTTTCCATACACTAATTCATATGGAGAAAAGCCATTGGTACTCCTCCATGTGATCTTGTAAGCCCACAATGCCTTCGGTAGCTGGTCAAACCAATCCTTTTTGTGTAATTGCACTGTTTTGGTAAGGATTGTCTCTAGCACCTTATTGGTTGATTCCACCTAACCATTGGCATGTGGATGATAAGGGGTGGACTTTCGGTGGGTAATATAATATTTTTGCACAATTCCCTGCACAAGCTTAGACACAAACTGAGCACCTTGATCAATAACTATTTCTCTAGGTACTCCAAATCTCACAAAAATATCAGAGAAAAGAAAATCTTCCAGTACTTTTTCCATTGCTCTAGGTATTGCTCTTACCTCGACCCACTTTGTAACATAATCAGTACAAACCAATATATACTTCTTACCTTTGGACATAGGATTGATGGGACCTACAAAATCAAGGGCCCACCTCTCGAAGGGTTCTATGAGAACTTGTGGTTGCAAAGGCATCTCATCTAATTGTACAGGTCGCCCCATTCTATGGCAACTATCACACTTCCGAACATACTCCTTTTCATCTTTGAAAAGACTGGGCCAATAATAACCTGAGCGAAGGATATTATAAGATGTTTGCTTGTCTGCAAAGTGCCCTCCACAACGTTCATCATGACAGGCTCTCAAGATGCCATAGATCTCATCTTCCCTGACACACCTGTGAATAATCAAATCAGGTCCAGTGAAAAGGAGATCTCCCCTAATCCAAGAGTAATCACCACTTTTTCTAAAAATTCTCTTTTCCTGATTAGATGAAAAGTAAGGTGGCAACTTTCCTGTAGCAATATGATTAGCCATGTTTGCAAACCAAGGTGTTTTAATAGATATGGAAAACAAATTTTCATCTAGAAAGTTATCATTAACAGGAACATCCTCACTTGCATGGTTAAGCCTATACAAGAAATTAGCTCCCTGATTTTATTTTCCCGGCCTATCCAATACCGCGATGTCAAATTCCTGTAGCAACAATAGCCACCTAGTAATTTTTCCATTAGTGAATATTTTATTCACGAGATAACGAATAGCAAAATGATTTGTGTGAAAAAAAACTTCATAACCCGTGATGTAGTGTCTAAACTTGTTAATAGCATAAATCACAACAAGGAATTCTCTTTCAGTTACCGTGTAATTTAGTTCTACAGGAGTTAAGTTTTTACTAACAAAATAAATAGCATGGGTTACAGGATCCTCCTTTTAACCCAATACTTCTCCTATGTATGAATCAGAGGCATAAGTGGAAATATGAAAGGCCAAATTCCAATCTAGGCCTCTCAAGACAGGTGCTGAAGAAATCTTTTCCTTGATTTTATCAAATGCAGCTTGACACTCATCATTCCAATGAAATTCAGATTCTTTAGTCAATAGTTTGAACAATGGAGATGCTACCTTTGTAAAATTTGCAACAAACCTTCTGTAGTAGCCTGCATGTCCAAGCAAACTTCGCACTCCCTTTTTATTGATTGGTGGGGGAAGCTTTACAATAACTTCAATTTTTTTCGGATTAACCTTAATTCCTGCAATAGAAACATGATGACCCAAAATAATACCTTTAGTCATAATCATAAAACATTTTTCATTACTTAATGAAAGATTAGTTTCTCTACATCTCTACAAAAAAAATTCAAGATTATGGAAAGCCTCATCAAAAGTATCATCCATGACTATAAAATCATCCATATAAACTTCCACACAATCATGCAAAAGATCAGAAAAAATACCAAGGACCGCTCGTTGAAATGTGGCTGGTGCGTTGCATAGACCAAATGGTAATAATTTATATGCATAGTTACCCCAAGGACATGTAAATGTTGTCTTCTCCTGATCCTCTGGAGCTATCCTAATCTTATTGTATCCGTTGAACCCTTATAGGAAGGAAAAGTACTTTTCCCCTGCTAGAGTGTCAAGTACCTGGTCTATAAATGGTAAAGGGAAATGGTATTTTAATGTAGCTTTGTTTAGTTCCCTATAATCTAAACACACTCTCCATTTACCATTGTTTTTGGGGACAATAACTAGTGGCGATACCCACTGGCTATATGAGATAGGATAGATGAACCCTACATTTGACAATTTCTGCAATTCATCTTTTACAATTTCCCTTAAAGTGGGGTTCATCCTCCTTTGTGGTTGTCTCACAGGCCTAGCATTTTCTTCTATATGAATATGATGAATGCATGTGTTTGGGTGAATGCCCCTCATATCTATATATTGCCATGGAAATGTATTTGAAAAAAATTTCAATGTTTGAATTAATTGATTTTCTTGTTCAGGAGTTAAGGCAGAATTAATATTTAAAGATTTTTCAGGAAAAATTTCCACTACCTTACTCCCCCATTCAATTATTGAATATGCAGGAAATGCAGATAAGAGGGATGAATGTAATTCAGAAGCTGTACTATGTTCATAAAAATCCTACAGATCAGTAATGCTATCTAAATTATGACTATATTGTTTTTCTGAATGTTGCGGAAAATCAGGATTAGAAATACAAAAATTTATCACATTTTCCTCAAAATTTTCCTTAAGACTCATGGCTTGAGCTATTGTTAAAATTGGCTGGGTACACTCAGAATCATGCTCTTGTTATTCAACCCAATGTGTGTTTTCCGATCTCAAGAGGGTTTTAGAGGGGGGATACAAATTGATGTGCTTTGTTTTAGCCCCATGAGTGATAACATGTTTCCCGATCTACACCCTATGTAGGCATCAGTCGTGGCTAACCATGGCCTCCCCAAGATCAATGGCTGTCCTCCCAAGTTGGTTTTAGGTTGAAGAACATAAAATTTTGCAGGGTACTCCCAAGAATCTAATGAGATGACAATGTCTTCTAATACCCCCTATGGCTTAACCTTAGACATATTTGCTTTTTCTAACATGGTAGGAGTGGGTAATAAGTCAAAGGATCCTATATGAGATAAAGTCTCCATAGTCATCACATTAATGCCTGCACCTAAATCAATCATAGTGTTCTTTATGGGATACCCATTGATACCCATGGGTCCCTACTAGCTAATGGTTGTGATAGCCTAACCAATATCTATAACCAAAAATGAGTGTGCCCCCTACGTAACGTCAACAAGGGGTGGGAGTACTCGTGAAATTACACAGGAGGGGGGTTGGGGCACAGTCGCAGTTCCCCCTCCTTGGAATCTTGCGCTGAAAATAATACTTGTTGGACTTGGTATGCCACACGACCATGAGAAACTTACAAATATCAACGAATAGAATGAAATATCAACCTTCAAAAGGAAGAGAGTTAACTAAACCAAAGGACCTAATAGATCATATGCCCCCCACCATTTTGATGATATGGTGCCTCTTGATTGGATATTGGGCCCTTTACAACTTGGCCTGAACCATTTCATCCAGCACCAGATACGCTTGTCAACGCCCATCAATCAATGGTGAAACCACCTTGTATCAACAATTTCGACAATGATCTTCTCGAAAACGAACATAAATTCCACCCATGCTTGTTACATTTCACAAAAAACACTTAAGGTATCCTGGAAAATAAGGAAGAGCAATATATATTGATGGCTGATTTATTGTTCATTGATTGCTTATGGTTTCTTGCTTTGATTTCTCCTAAATAGGAAATTAAAAGAGAGAAGTAGGTGAACAGTAAGGCAAATAAATAGTTTCCCTTCCAATCAAGAAATCGTGTCCAAGCCCCGTAGCTAGTTGCACTAGTTATGTCAATTGTTGTCAGCCTATTGAGTATGCAAAAAAGCATTCCATCTGGAGAGCGCATGTAAGAATAAGACCATTGGCGTCATGGTGTAGGCTCTCTAACACCAACAGGAAAAAGGATTGAAGCATAAAAAGTCTTTCAAATTGTGATAGAGAAAATTTGGACACCTAATTAACCACCTCCCTTTTATTAAATTTTAAATAGTGGCTCGTGGCCTAAACACCCTTGGGACCTTCATAGAGACGAATTAAAGTATCTTGCAAGATATCTAGGGGGATGCCCTATACTATCATAATACCTAAAGAATTGGTAAGACAAGGGTGATCATGATTTTACTTCTTTAACCATAGTTTGAACTAATTAATTCTTATTATTGGGAGAGCCACCAGCCAAAAAAACCCTCCCTCACAACCTTCTTCACCATAATTAGCTAGGTTGATAAACCCTTTTCTGACATGGGGTTATGTAGCCACTTTCCCTTACTTGGGGCACTCCTCTCCTACAAACTTTGGGTTTTAGGTTTGGTTATGGCAAGGCTGCAGTCCAAACTCCATTCCCAAAGAATATATATGTGTGGGTGCTTTTTTTTTTTTTTTTAAAGCTACTGATCTAGTTTGGTAAACTATTGATTCAACCCATGCTACCAGCTTTCGAATGGGCTATGCTCCAATTTTACATTTGGGCTATCAATATTTCATAATAAGAGATTTTTGGGTGAGATATTGGGTAGAACAATACCTATGTATGATCATCTCATCATGGTGGTGAGAGGAAATGGGCATTCAATCAATGGTCAAGCTCAGGCCTTGCATGGAATAGTGGTGGACATGATGTCTACAAGTTGAAAGGAATTCATATTTTTCATCGACTAGAAGAGGAGGAGACTGAGGCTTACATTGACATATATATAGAAGAATAATGGGTGGATGTTCTCAAGGCTATACTTAGATAAGGGTTGACTCCTTGTTCATGGATGTAATTTGTACTTATGGTATCAGTGGAATCCATGCTGGATTTATTATTAGCGATGAAATCCAACTCACGTGTAACCTTGACCATGGTGAGTCTAGTGTCTCTATCATATGATAAACATCTAAATCCAAGTTCAGCAACTCTCAACAACTGCTCTAACCTGAGCACCTTTGTCAACTCGTAAGAAGGGATCACTGATTTCATCAATGCAACCTCCACCAATTTTTGTTATTGGAAGGAATGCTAAGTTAATCTCAATCTTCTTAGGAGATAAATCCACTACTTTTAGTGTAGTTATGGCTTATACCAACACTACCGTGAAGTTGTAAAAATCGCTCTTATCAGTGAGGTGGTAATTCTTATGATACAGGGGATCTGGATAACCGAAAGTGCCCTGAGGTGCAGTGAAAATGTGGGAGGCTTTGTTTGAATAAGCCCACACAACCCAAAATCTACAACCTTGGCATTGAAACCATAATCAAGCATAATGTTGCCCTAATTTTACGTCCATGTGATAAATTAGAGGATTTATGGTCGAATGAAGGTAAGAAAGAGCGCAGGTTATTTCTGCCATCACTGATACTCTTGCACTCCAAGAAAGGCCTTCGCCTATTTTCTTCTGTAAATTTTGAAAGAGTGTACCATTGGGCATAAATTTATAGATAAGAATGGGTTCAATTTTTTCAAGGAAGTAGCCTAATAGTCTAACTAGATTGGATGATATGCACTTGAGAGAAGCCTGATTTCATTGATGACCTATTCCATTCCCCGAGTGTCTTTATGCCTTATGATCATCTTCACTGGAACAATATCTTTTCCAAGAAGCTTTCATGCATAGAATGTTTTGAAGCCTTTTGTACCCAATGTCAATCCATTGGATAATCTTTTTGTGGCTATTTCCATTTCTCTCAAGGTGTACACTATAATATTTAGTGGACCTCCTTAGATCGACATCAACTATTTCTTTCTTTTCCTTGTTTTCAATTCATAATGATACCTTTGGTAAAGACAATGGAAAAAGATGAATCCTAACACAATAGTGATTTTAATGATGAATACATGATAAAACCAGGGAGAAAATAAAACCCAATGGAATGGAAGTTAATTTTCACACTTATATTACAATAGAATGAAATTCAAAGACAGTATCGAACCTCCCTCTAAAAAGCTCGAAGATCGCTAATATATGCTACAATAGAAATGTAGTTAGCGACCAATATTTTCATTTTGGCCCAAAATAAGTAACATTTTGCAGTTTCAGGTTGTTACGGGTAAATGTTGTAGTGCGTAGTGCCTGGAAAACGTTTTGTTTCATGTACATTCTTATAGGAGAAATTCATTATAATGATTTCCATTAAAATTTGTGTAACTGATAAAAAAATTATATTAAGGTCATCTTTGAGGCTTTAGATTCTGATCAACTTGAATTTGGATTAGAATCCATACTCGTTAAAATTATAAAATTGGATTTCAATTAGAAATCACGCTCGTTAAAATTAATTTAGGAAAGGGATAAGCAATAACCTGCTGGGCCAATTCGACATTATCACCAAAGCGAGGATCGTTCTTAAACACACTTCCCATATGGTACGATATGAAATGATTTATTCAACGTTATAGATTCTTTTGTGTCTGCATTACTTTCTGCACATGTTTTTTATCTATAACCTTAATTCTACAAAGTCTTTGGAAGCTCAAATGAAATTATACACAGTGTGAAATATTTATAATATTCACATAGTCGAGGTATAATATTTACACAATCAAAGTAGCCAAACTAATTAGATTATATTTACATAATCAAAGTAGTCAAATTAAGTAATGTTTCATGTGTGGGAGAAGGGTATGTGCAAGAGGTGTATGTGAAAGAGAACCTTTATTTTCACACATTCTTACTCATATACTTGTTATACACATTCTTACTCATATATTTGTTCTGCACAACTACTTCCACAATTAGATATTTTATAAAAAAAAAATGTCACTTCAAAAAAACATTTTGTATATAGATTTAGTTAAAGTTTTCAAATGCATAAGTTTTTAATTTCTTTCATATCGTTTTTATTTATATAATTCTTTACAACACAACTCTTCTCCTACTTAAAATTAAATTTCCTTCACACATATCAAATTTAATTTATACTATATATTTTTAAATTCACTTATATAAATATTTATGTTAATAGACATGTCTATTTTGGAATAGGTCTTTCTAAATGTTGATGGTAAATATTTAACCTTCATATATATTCTAGAATATTATCTTTAGCCAAAATGTTTGATGGGGACTAGCAACCTTCCCACACATATGCAACAATCCACAAGCCACATATATTAGAAACTCATACTTCAAACTAGGAGGGAAATTGGAATTAGGATCCCAGACTCGAATGGGATGTCTGTCCTTTCATCCTTACTATGATGTGCCATAGTGTTCCCTAATCGGGTGAAAGGGATAGTGAGACAACCACCCTGTCATCCCACTTCCCTTTTCACATGTTCCTCCTTCCTCACCTCCACACACATTTCCCCCTCTGCACACTTCTTTCGCACACCTCCATCCCACATAACACTTCTTCCACACATGCATGAATTCTTTTTAGTTGGATTGTAACATCCATGGGTTAAAATTTCATGTAATAAAGTTAACAAATGAAAAATAATACCAAGGTCATGGGACTCTCATTTGAAGCTAAATGTTGGGTAAGACATCCTAGTGGGCGGTCATTTGGTTTATTATGGCTAAGGTAAATTGGCAAAGAAAATGGAAAAGGCTCTGAAAAGGCAAGAGACATTAATTTTCATTTAATTTATGAAAATAAAGGAAATTAGGAGAATAGGAAGGTGAAAGGTTACAGGTTTCATGTGAAATGTAAATTGAAGGAAAATTGAGGAAAATTGAAGAAAATAGAGGCCTCAATGATAAAAAGGCTTCTGAGGATCGATTCACAACTTTTTTGTCAGTTCCGTTTTGTAGCTTTCTCTCTATTCTCTCTCTCTCTCTCTCATACTATTGGACACTTAGAGAATTCTTGGAGTGCTCTAGCATTAGAGAAAGGAAGGAAAAGGAAGGGAAAGAAAGGAAATGGAAGAAAAAATCAAGCAAGGAATAGTTGGATCAAGCGACTAAAATGAGATTACTTAGTAGGCATGAAATTGCATGTATGGTTTCCTTGCTAGTTTTTGCATGCATGATACATGCATGTGTGTATTTGGTTCTCTTGTTGTTATTGGAATGAGTTTTTCGAGGTGTGACAATGGTTTTAGCTTTTCCTTGCCATTTCCGAATAGCCATGGTGTGATGGGGTTTTTTCATTTGGTTGAGATGGATTTCCAAATGGTTTTGGAACCAGATGAGGTGGGTCTCAGGAAAATTCCCAAGGGTGTAATGTTCCAAATTTTATGGAACATTAATTTTTGTTAAAGAGATTAATAAAATGGGTAGGGGACCCATTCTTTGCATCTTTATAGAATAAAAATCCTCTAAGTATGAAAGAGGATCTTACTTGGAGCTGGATTTCACACTCCCATGTGTGAAAGGAGGTTTTTGCAAACATCCTTGGCCAAGGTTGACCAAGTCAAACTGCGTTGGCGTGAGTTGGAAAGCATTATGTGGGACAACGTAGGAGGGAAGTTTCTAGAGAGAAGGAAACCATAATTCGAAATAGGGTCCATGGAGGGAAGACTCATTGTATAAAAGAGGAGCAAGGCAGCCATTGTGGACATCTTTGATCATTTTGACATCCAAGTCTAGAGACTTGTTACTGCCTCTTGCTGTTTAGCAGAGCTGTAGTGCCCTCGGGCACGAGGGAGTCCTGTTGAGGATTTCCTCTCCTTCTTGAGTAGCTCATGAAGGATTGCACTCCATATCCCATATTCAGGCATTCAAGCGACAACTTTAGTCATCTACATTAGTGCAGTTTCTGCAGCAGAGATTGTGTAGTGTTGTAGGGTGTTGCTGGGGAGGTTTTCATACACCATCCAGAGCTTGTTTTTCAGTGGAGAGATGTTCTATTCATTAAGAGATCAGAAATGGTGGTTCTAGAGCATATCCCACCATATTTGGCATCAGGCCAACCACTTTCCATCAGAGGCAGTGCAGTCCCTCTCTTAGACAACGTTTTCATGGGTGGATATTTGCTGTGAGGGATTAGCAAATTTTGGAGGAGAAGTCTTGGGTGAAAGGATCAGCTTTTCACTTTAGATTTCTATTGGAGGAGGATTCTTTAGTTGTTACAAACATTTCAGCCTTCTCCATCCATTTCTAGTTCTTGAGTAGCTGCGACCCAGCTACTTCGACATTTTTACATTATAGTGTTTCTGCATAGATTTCAGCCAATTCTCTTAAAGGATTGATGTATTATATTTTTAGGGGTTGAGGGCTTGCTCCCCCTTCTTATTTGAGCCCATATTGCTATATCTATGTATTCTCATTATTTATGCAGCAGTTCTCTCCTATAACTGCGCAGTCATGGCCTAGGGCTCTCTTTATGCAGCAGTGTTTCTCATGTTTCCTTGTACAACTTTCTTGAGGCTTGTTGTGCCTTTCTTGAGTGATCCTTTCCTCAAGAAGATGTATATTTTATGCTGCTATGTTCTAATATGATGGCCATTATATTCTCCGGCATTTCATGTGTATATGATTCACTGCTATTCCATTAGATGTATTTGTTATTGCTGTAGCTCTATCTTGAGGCATTCTCAATAGAGTAGCTGGTTCCTAATAGGAAATCTCACATAGCTATAGACAGAGTCTGTGAAGGGTCAGGTAGCCTCTGGATCTCACCCTCTCTTTAGAGGTGACGTATCTAGAAAGTGCCCCCACAGTCTATCTCTAGAATAGACTTGTGAAATTTCTGAAAAAGGAATATCTAAGATATTCCCAACATTGCAGAAATTTCCCCATTTGGGATATTACAGTGGTATCAGAGGATCGAACTGGCATAACCTGTGAGTTCAATTTCAGAGGAGAATGATGAAGAAGATGAGCCTAAGTCAATCTGATTTCTGGAATAAAGAAGAGCCTCCCTAAGGAGGAGGAGAAGAAAAGAGGAGAAGAGGAAGATCCATGCACTTCCTATTCTCTTGAAGACTAGCATGGCAGATGCTTGGATTTCCAGATCTTAAGCAAGTACCGAGGTGAATATAAATCCCATTCTGCAACATTCAAGGGAGCTACAGTGTTCTCATAGCCTATTCAGCAGATGGAGGAGAGAAGGCCCTATGGAAAAGAAGAAATTAGAGGCAATGGTTTCTATTGTCTACATATGATGGGGTTACTTCAGCTAGAGCTTGGGAGAAGAAGCTGGAGGCATTTTATTTCTGCATCTAGTGGTAGAGAAAGAAGCAGTGGAGATGGCAGCGCTGCACATGGAGGATAAAACCTCTGTTTGGTGGTTCAAACCCTTGGTCCATTCAAGGGTGAGTTCTTTTGGAGACTTTGCTCAAGGGTTGATCCAAACCTTTGATGGAGGAAAGACAAAGGAAGAAAAAGCCATTCCACCATGGGAGGAGAATTGCACCAACGCTCCTACAACTTTGGAGGAGCAGCCTTCTACATCTATGGAGGAGGAGGCCATTGGAGGAAAAGCCATTGCAGCCACACAAGAAGGTCTCAAGATCCACCAAGGTATGATTAAAGTTCCACTTTCTATTTCGGAAAATAATCTTAAGGATGGTGGAATTTCATATGAGGAGGTCCCAGGATCAAGTCACATGGCCACTTTAGGGCCTCATGATTGCACTATGCTGTGCAAAGGGTTCAAGGAGGGGAAGAACCCTCATCCTCATACATTTTTTATGATTTTAATTCAGCCTTCAAGGTGGGAGTGCAAATTTTGGAGGATGAAGAAAACCATGACACCTCCATGGAGAATCATGAAGCATATTGTGAACCGGAGGAAGAGACAACTGCAACATCATTGGAGGAATCAGCAGCGCTGCTGAATGTGGGTGGAGAGGAGACATCACCTCCATCACATTTGGATCTTCATAGGTCCAACATTGTCATGGGAAACAAGCCTTTCTTAAGGGGTCTCCAAGGAGCTGCATTTCAAACTCTCATGAAATGCAAAGAGTAGGAATTGGTTTGGGAGAATGGTAGCTCTCATGGGAGGAGTACCAAAGAAGAGGAGAAGTGGCAGGATGTTTACATCATTGGGTAGCAAGGAGAAGGGATACATATTGCTGATATGAAACCTTAATCACATGAGTCATATGATGTGAACATAATCGGGCAGCAAGCACTTGAGTTGCTTGACATTGATGGGAGAGAGGAAAAGCAGATTTGATCTCACATGATTCATGATGTGGCAGGAGGAGGAGATGGAATTCTCTCCTTGACCTTGGATGATAGGGAGGTACTTCCACCTTGGGAGGAACTTCTTATGTATTGCAACATTATGAAAGACATCTTTGACAAGGAGCATGTCAAAGAATAGAGTTTGGTATTGACAGGAGTCTATGGGTATAGGCCAACAACGTTGTCTCTTTGGAGCAATGACTTATTGATGAAGTGTGCCCGACGAAGGTGTGGTGGATCCATAACCCACAAGTCCCAGGAAAATTTCATATTTGTTGCACTTGATAGACAAAGAGGAGGTGAGATGGATGAGGTAGTGGAAGAAGTCATCTATGATACATTCTTCTTGACTTGGATTTCCAAGCATAGGAAGAAGGGTCTTCTTGCTGCAACTATTTCATTCCTCTTCATGGGAGCATGCAAAACAAATATGGAGGGTTCATTCATGGATCCATACATCATATTACTCCCGGTATATGGTAAGAGATCTGTTTTTACATTGGCTGATTTGTACACTCTTATCATTATTTTTGCAGTGCATGGCTCTACAAGAGGGCAAGCTTATCAAATTGCTCCATGGGCAAGATTGGGCCAATTTGTATGATGGAGACAACCATATTTTATATGGCCTTGGGCAAGTGTTACCTCTCATGTATGTTCAGCATTTATGTTCAACCGCTTACCATGCATTATCAGAACATACATTATTATTCATGAGCTAAAAACAACTTGCCATATCATTTCCTAAAGCAGCAGTTTGGAAAACTGTGTTGTCACTTCTGGGAAAACTATTGGTACATCTTTGCAACACATGAAACCTTCAGAATTTTCCTCATTTTATTTCTGATCATGAATTCCCTTGCTGATATGGATCAGATTTGTGAAAGAATCATGATTATGAGAAAGGCACATGAGTTGGATGTGTCTTTGAGTGAGAAAAACTCTCACATTTTCTGCAGTGCATGTTCTAAAGGGAACATGAAAGGAGGCATGGCTACAGCCACATAATTGCTCATTTGTGGGGAGAGCCATGGGCTTGGTAATGTTATCCATCCATTGTATGTATATGGGTAGGTGTTTGACCTTATGTTGATGATACACTCATATATTTTACTGTTTAGTAGTAGAGGTGATATTCTTGTACAATACTTGCCATGCTATTTTTTGCAGCTGCGGTGGATGAGGTTGCATTATAACCCTATGAGGCATTTTTTTCACTTTCTGCACATGGTATAACCTATAGAAAACATGTCATGGGGGAATTCTATGGTGATCTTGTTCTATTCATCATAGATGACATGTCTTGGGCCAGCTGATTTTTCATTGATGGAGGAGAGATTCTTGGGGAATTACTCTTCATTTTGCCATTTGAGGGCAATATATTTGCAGCCCAGGATCAGCATACACTCCACACTTGTCATAAGTGGGGGAGAGGATAGCATGGGGCAAGTTATAGTGCTTTCCATGATCAGATTTCAGCCCACCTTCATTTCCAGAGCTCAAGGTGGAGGGAGATTTTTCATGAGTTTTCTTATTGGGAGGCAACTTATTTTTATGATTGATTGGCTTGGGGATGAGAGATTCATATGGGGGATGATCAGTCCTATTATATATCAGATCTCATGCCTCAAGGAGGCCCTTAGATAGCTCTTTTTCTTCATGGATACTTGTTTCTACATGATAGCTGTTTTGGGAGTGTTCACCCCAAGGCTGGATTGCATATGTTGGAGGGACAGTTTGGAGACTTAATTGCTGATATGGCATCCTTTTCCTTGAAAATATCATCACATAAGGATGCTATAGGAGGAAGGGCAGAAAGAGACTCAGTTCATCCTTGCAATTTCTTGAGGGCAAGCAATATTTTGAGAGGGGAGGACTGTAATGTTCCAAATTTTATGGAACATTAATTTTTGTTAAAGAGATTAATAAAATGGGTAGGGGACCCATTATTTGCATCTTTAGAGAATAAAAATCCTCTAAGTATGAAAGAGGATCTTATTTGGAGTTGGATTTCACAATCCTATGTGTGAAAGGAGGTTTTTGCAAACATGCTTGGCCAAGGTTAACCAAGTCAAACTGCATTGGCATGAGTTGGAAAGCATTATGTGGGACAACGTAGGAGGGAAGTTTCTAGAGAGAAGGAAACCCTAATTCGAAATATGGTCCATGGAGGGAAAACTCATTGTATAAAAGAGGAGCAAGGCAGCCATTGTGGACATCTTTGATCATTTTGACATCCAAGTCTAGAGACTTGTTACTGCCTCTTGCTGTTCAGCAGAGTTACAGTGCCCTTGGGCACGAGGGAGTCCTATTGAGGATTTCATCTCCTTCTTGAGTAGCTCATGAAGGATTGCACTCCATCTCCCATATTCAGGCATTCAGGCCATAGCTTCAGTCATCTACATCAGCGCAGTTTCTGCAGTAGAGATTGTGCAGTGTTGCTGGGTGTTGCCGGGGAGGTTTCCATACACCATCTGGAGCTTGTTTTTTAGTGGAGAGATGTTCTATTCATTGGGAGATTAGCAATGGTGGTTCTAGAGCATATCCCACCATATTTGGCATCAGGCCAACCACTTTCCATCAGAGGCAGCGCAGTCCCTCTCTTAGACAACGTTTTCATGGGTGGATATTTGCTGTGAGGGATTAGCAGATTTTGGAGGAGAAGTATTGGGTGAAAGGATCAGCTTTTCACTTCAGATTTCTATTGAGGAGGATTATTTAGTTTTTGCAAACATTTCAGCCTTCTCCATCCATCTCCAGTTCTTGAGAAGCTGCTACCCAGCTACTCCGGCATTTTTGCATTACAATGTTTCTACATAGATTTCAACCAATCCTCCTAAAGAATTGATGTATTGTATTTTCAGGGGTTGAGAACTTGCTCCCCCTTCTTATTTTAGCACTATATCTATGTATTCTCATTATTTATGAAGCAGTTCTCTCCTATGACTGTGCAGTCATGGCCTAGGGCTCTCTTTATGCAGCAGTGTTTCTCATGTTTCCTTGTACAACTTTCTTGAGGCTTGTTGTGCCTTTCTTGAGTGTTCCTTTCCTCAAGAAGATGTATATTTTATGCTGCTATGTTCTAATATGATGGCCATTATATTCTCTGGCATTTCATGTGTATATGATTCACTGCTATTCCATTAGATGTATTTGTTATTGCTGTAGCTCTAACTTGAGGCATTCTCAATAGAGTAGCTGGTTCCTAATAGGAAATCTCACATAGCTATAGACAGAGTCTGTGAAGGGCCAGCTAGCCTCTGGATCTCACCCTCTCTTTAGAGGTGACATATCTAGAAAATTCCCCCACAGTATATCTTTGGAATAGACTTGTGAAATTTCTGAAAAAGGAATATTTAAGATATTCCCAACATTGCAGAAATTTCCCCATTTGGGATATTACATAGGGCCTAGGAATCCCTTGACCAGTAATGGAGAGATACACGGTAAAGCCGGAGGGTGGAGATAGGAAAATTCCTCAAGGTCTTGGTGAACAAATCTAGAGGCATCCATGATTGTTTGGGCCTAGTAATCTCTTGACCGGTTTTGACGGGATTGCGGTAATTCCTGGTACTGTCTATTCTTTGTTTGGGCCTAGGAATCACTTGATCGATAATGAGGAGATACATGGTAAAACCTGGTTGTATAGATGAGGGTTTCAAGCCTAGGAATCCCTTGACCAGTAATGACGAGATACTCAGTAAATCCTGGTTTTATAGATGAAGGTTTCGGGCCTAGGATTACTTTGACTGGTAATGGCGGGATACACAGTAAAGCTTGAGGAAGCCTTGGTTGGTTTTGTTATCAGTCCCACATTCATGCTTGGAATATAGCACGAGGGTGATTGACTGAAAGAAATATTTGATTCAACCCAATCTGTGGTCAGGTTGTATGTGGAAGTACCTGACTAGGTTAGATTTTGCATATGTTAATAAGAGTTCTTTTCCTATTGTATTTAATGAGTAAATTTGTTTTTTTTATGCGGTTTTGATGGTTATTCTATCATTGTTATTTATCTCGTTATATGTTGGTTATAAATATGGTTTTATGAAAAACTTAGTTATGTATATCATGATGTTTTGATTAGTAAATGAATGGTTAATGAATGAATTCAACATAATAGATGATAATGCAACTATTGTGAGAGGGCATTATACCTTCTCGACGATTCTGAGATAAGTATGAGGCCGCTATGTTTCAAATGTGTATTTATGACTTGTAGATTACATGTTCATGATGTGTTTGACAAAATAGATGTCATGGTTGGGATGGATCAGGTCAAGTCATTGTTCAAGTTTTGCATTAGAGGCCTTGTCTCTTTGTTGTTTATCATTTATGAGAAATTCATTAAGTTCTGGGTAGAGGTCTGGTTCGTAGCCCTGAAAAAGTGGCTCGGATATCAAGGTCGCTGGCACATAACTGAGTAAAAAATTCTACAATTGTTGGGAAGCAGGATTATGGGATGGATTTAAGGGTCTCAAATGATGGCTTGCCTTTTCATGGGAGCAAATGAGGGTCCAGGTCAGAGAAAAAGAAAGTTAACTCAAGGATTGAACACCTAGGGTGGTTGGTTAGCTCCTAGGGGTCCTGTAACTCCTAAGGAAGGGCAGTTTGGTTTTGGTTTTTCGATTCCACTTCATTAATTGTACTTATGGAGTTGAGTCATATCATAGAAACTCTTCATAACATATTTACCTAGGTGGACCGGTAAGATTGAGTAAGTGTGGGAGGAGGGTGTTATAGATTCATGTAAGAGCATGGTCAACACTTGTAATAGATGTGTGGAATGTGTTTGTCATGCATACATGTCAATTACATATGTGTTTGTTATTCTTGTGGTCTATGTGTCTCTATGTAAACATGGTATTGGTCATTCTTGAAGTTATGTTGTCATGCAGAAGTTGATGATGTTGTTGTTGGGATGTGTTTGTCATGAATGTATGTCAATTGTATATGTATTGTTTATGCATGTCAATATCTATATGTTGTTATGCATATATTCTTATGGTTATGGTTGTCAATCATGAAGGTCATAGTATGTAGTTGATATTGTCATGCATGATGTATATATACTTTTATGATTATGATTATACATGTATTGTGCTAATCTAGTTGATCTAGAAGATGAGATGTCCTCCCCTAAAATACACTGAGGTATGTTGGTTATGTTTATATTTTGGTTTAGTTGACATGATATAATTGTAGGAAGAATAATATCAAAGATGACTAGCAATATGGTAGACTATAGTTCATGATATTCTCCCTACAGATCAAATGAGTAGCATGGTGATGAGTATTCCCCTCACATAGTAGAAAATTTGAGAAGTTTGAAGGTAAAGATAAGAAGTTTCAAAGAAGATAATGACTGAATCATTCAATCACAAGAGATACTTTCCAGGGCATAGGAGAAACAAGCAGAGGTCAATGCAATAATATTTCAGAGCTTGTCAAACTTGTAGAGACATGGACAACCAAAGATCAGTTGTGGAAAGGAGGACAAGACTAATGGGGCATATGGTAGTAAGTCTCATGATGGGCACAGTTCGGATATAGATGACATGGTCAGAGATGGAAAAATATTGGATACTTTTGATAGACGGGGCAGTGGACATGGGCTTCATTCTAGCTCTAGTTTGAACATGTATCATGGTCATCATTGCTATCATCCTTGCAAGAGGAGTGACAGGGGATATTTTCTGGATGAGTTCAAAAACCCAATCCACCTACATTTTGATGGAGAAATGAAGAAGTCATAGGACACAAAAGCTGTTGGGAAAAATACTGAGAGCGGGGGGGGGGGGGGGGGGGGGGTGAATTAGTATTTAGAGCTGACTTGAAAAACTTGTACTTTTTCTTTCTCTAAAAACCATACGCTACTTTACTGAACCCAACTCGCGTATACACGCGGATATCCTTAAGAAAACTTGTGTATGTCCAGAGATCTTATTATGCATTTAATTCTTTACTTAGATCATTGCATCATTCATTCATCAGATGTTTAGTAAGCAGTAAGCATGTGCAGTAATAACAGAATAAACCATCACACATAAGCAACACACATGAAAACTAGTATTTAAGGTGGAAACCCAATTCGGGAGAAAACCACCACTGCTGTCGTCTCTGTCTTCAATATTTATTATAAAGAAAACTTCTTACAAATTTTGTACTGGCGCAGACTCATACCAGCACGCAGGCACCCACCTGCAGAAGGCTGCAACCCCCTGATCTCATTTACCAGCCTCTCCTAGAAGGGAGCAACTACCCCCTGCTCTCGTTTACCAGCCTCTCCTGGAAAGGAGCTACTACCCCCTGCTATCGTTTACCAGCTTCCACTGGAAGGGAGCTACAACCCCCTTACTGAAGGCTTCGACCCTCAGCAATACTGCGGACCACGTTTCATCAATTTTCATATTGGATCAAACAACTTCCACACAACATACCTTGTAGGCCACTTTTCATCAGATTTTCAGACTGAACCCACTCCACACATTTAAGCTCAACATACATCAAACTGAAACTTATAACCCCATCAATTCACTCATTGAATCATCAACCAATAAAGGAACAACTTGATCTTTAATCAACATGATCAGCAGCATAATCAACATTCAAACAACCCAGATCTGTATGAATATATCATTGACAGATAGCAGTAAAACAGAAAAATAGATCAGATATTTCATTCCACACACTTCAGCAAAACCCTAGATTCCATACGCGCTTTTACTTCACTGAACCTGCGTATATACGCGATTTCATAGAGACAAAACTACGTATAGATCTGCAACTATTTCAGAACTGACCTTTGATTTCATACGCGCTTTTACTTCACTGAACCTACATATATACGCGCATTCACAGAGACAAACCTGCATATATATCTGCAATTTTTCAGAAATATGCAGCTCTTCAGACCAGATAACTTAGATCTCACCCTTTACTTCAACAAAGATTCTCCAAATCACAGATCCAAACATTCCATAAACAGATCTAGAAAATACATAGTCATTTCAGATCTAGAGATCCCTCTTCATCCTTTTCTTCATAGGTGCATCATTAATTCAGATCAATAAACTGTTACCCATTCCATGCAGATATACTTCAGAGTGAAGTATTCATTAAAACCCAGACCTATGCACTTTATCAACCATTATAAACTTAGCCCAATACTTCAATTAGAACAGTGAAAACACTATAATCAGAACTTCAGAAATAACCTAGACTTCAGAATAGATAAGAAGATACAAAATCAACCCTGAACATTCATTAATTCAAATAGCATACGCTACTTTTCTTTACTGAAGCCGTGTACATATGCGCTTTCCTGCACACCAACCCGCATATACTTCTGTGTATTTTATTCTTCAGAAAACCCTAACTTCCATACGTGCTTTTCATGAAGCAAACACATGTATATACGCGCTTTTGTTGAAAACAACTAGCGTATAGATCTGTAAAAAATAAATTTTGTAGAACAATCCAGATCTATAAGACTTACCCAAATTTATTCATTTTCTTCAGCAGAATTGCACCAGTTCTTCATCATTCCTTTAGTAGGTTATTCTAGAGATTCATCATCATCAGATCTAGAGATCTTGAACCATCATCAGATCCATGGGTGCATCATAGATTCAGATCTATCAATTAAGAACATAGTTCATCCATGCAGATATTCCTTAGAGAAATTTATTCATCAACAACCCTTACTCATGCACGCCTTGCACTATGATCCTCTTCTCCTTATATAGTTTTAGCCTTTATCAATACCATGAGTCAAAACCACTTAACTGCTGATGGTATTCCTGGATGGGATCAAATAGATAATCAGGCGCTCAATACTGTGGGCCAATACCATGGTTATGTCCCCTGGTTTTATAAATTTAGAGTGCAAATAGGCATACGCTACTTGGTACGTACTTTTACGCGTACATACGCTACTTTGCCTTCACAAATCCGCATATTCTTTGTGACATATCTTATTCATCATTACTCTGGTACTTACTGGAATTTCTTTCTTTGTTACTTCTGAACTGCTCTGTAGATACATCAGATTTACATCATTAACAAATAGGTTGCTATCTAAAGACAACTTCATCAAGTAGGTTGCCATCAAGGACAACACATTGCATCATATTGCCAAAAATCTCCCCCTTTGGACTTGATGGCAACCATGATGGTGTTTGATACTGACATCACCATTATTCAAACACCATAATACATAATACTCTCCCCCTTTGACATCAAGGGCAAAGGGATCATGCTCCCCCTGAGTTTATGCTGAATTTTCAAAACATATTTTTCAATGAAGTACATGACTCTATAACTCATCCTATCACCAAGGACTCATACTTACATCAATGATCCAACCAAGTGGATTTACATATTTGACTCAACTACCCAACCAAGTGGGTTTACAAATTGGAACAAGTCCTTACATGATTGAATATTACAATTTTACATCATAGGTCTTAACATGACCTTTTCATCAAATTATAGAAATAACTTATACAATCAAGACCAAAGAATCTCAAGCATGAGATCAGACCACAACAAATAATTAGAATGCCAACAATGCATCCTTTCCATATGACCAAAGCTCCCCCTTAGCTTGTGCATCTTGAACACTTTCAACAGCAAATCATCAAGGCATCTTCATCCAATATCAGAGAATGAAAAAGAAATATGAGAGCTGAAACATCACCAGAGATACCCAACAGCACCACAGCTATGCTGAAGAATGTTGACCCAAAAAAAAAAAAATTCAGCAAATACCCATACGCGGTTTTCTATGTATAAACGCACGTATATATGTGACTGTCCTCCAGGAAATCCGCATATCCAAGTTAATCTTCTGTATTTAAGTAGATCTGATCTTCTGCATGGTAGAGACTAATCCCAGCTTCTGTCTGAGATATTCGAATGCTTCCCTGGGTAATGGTTTGGTAAATATATCAGCAACTTGTTCTTTGGAGGGAACATACTCCAATTTCACCTTTTGTTCAAGCACTTGTTCATGTAAGAAGTGATACTTGATGGGAATGTGCTTGGTCTTGGAATGCATAACAAGATTCTTTGAGATACTGATGGCACTTGTATTATCACACATAATGGAGATAGGAGGTGAACATTTGATTTGAATGTCTTGTAAGGTTTGCATCATCCAAAGAAGTTGAGTGCAACATGATGCGGCAACCACATATTCTACTTCTATTGTAGATAAGGCAATAGAGCTTTGCTTCTTGCTGAACCAAGATACTAACTGGGGCCCCATATAGAATGCACCACAACTAGTGCTTTTCTGATCATCAACATTTCCAGCCCAATTTGCATTAGTGTAAGCATGAAGAGTGAGATCAACATCCTTTGGATACCATAGTGCAAAGTCTTGAGTTCCTTGTAGATATTTGAATATTCTTTTGACAGCCTAAAGGTGAGACTCTTTTGTATTAGCTTGAAATTGTCCAACAATCCCAACTGCATGCATAATGTCTGGTCTAGTCCTAGTGAGATAAGGTAGACTTCCTATCATAGATCTGTATTCTGGTTGATTCACCGTGGGAGAATCATCATGAGAACTGAGATTACATCCAGTTATCATTGGTGTACTTACAGGTTTGCACTCTTCCATGCCATACTTCTTCAGAATTTGCTTAAGATATTTTGCTTGTGATAAGAATGTGCCATCTGTTGCTTGTTGCACTTGCAAGCCAAGAAATAATGTTAGTTCCCCAAGTAAAGACATTTCAAATTCTTGTTGCATAACAGAAGAAAATTTCTGACTCATAGATTCTTCATTACTTCCAAAAATGATATCATCAACATATACAACCACAATCAATAGTTTATCATTTTCAGTTTTTGTGTATAAGTTGCTATCTGCAGACCCCTTTGAAAATCCTTGTTGATGAAGATATTTGTCAAGATGATAATACCATGCCCTTGGAGCTTGTTTGAGACGATATAGAGCCTTTTTAAGTCTACAAACAATTTTTTCATCATTTCGCAAGATGAATCCTTCTAGTTGTTCTATATAAACTTCTTCTTCTAGATCACCATTGAGAAAAGCAGATTTAACATCCATTTGATAAACTTTGATTTGTTGGAAGTTGGAAAAATCAAGAAACATTCTTATGGCTTCAAGTCTAGCTACAGGAGCAAAAGTTTCTTCAAAGTCTATACCTTCTTGTTGAGCATACCCCTTGCAAACAAGTCTAGATTTATTTCTTATAACATCCCCATTCTCATTTAACTTGTTTTTGAATATCCATTTAGTTCCAATGACATTTTTGTCATGAGGTCTTGGTACTAATTCCCAAGTGATTCTTTTCAATTTGATCAAGCTCTTCATTCATGGCTTGAATCCAACATTCATCTTTGCTATCTTGATTGACATTGTGTGGTTCAATAGTGGATAGAAATGCCAGATAGCTAGAAGATCCCACAAGAGTCCTTCTTGTTTGTACACATGATCCCTTTTCTCCCAAGATTTGAGATTCTAGATGATTCTTTTTAACATATCTGGATGGAGCTTTTTCAGATAAATCATCTTCGGGTTCTTCATTGGGTTCACTGTCTATATCATTTCTATTTGATGTAGAAGGATACATGTCATCATCCTCTTCATCTGTTGTTTGTTTTTCTTCTTTTGGAGCTGCAGGAGACTCATCAATAACAACATCAATACATTTAACAATATTCCAAAGTCTTTTATTGTAACATTTATATGCTCTACTCCTAGAGGAGTAACCAAGAAGTATTCCTTCATCTGCTCTGGGTTCAAACTTTCCAAGTTTTTCATCATTATTTTTGATAAAGAATTTTCTTCCAAAAACTCTAAAATGCTTTACAGTGGGAGGATTACCATACCAAAGTTCATATGGAGTTTTATCACTATTTACACGAACATGTGCCTTGTTGAGAATATTTACCGCTGTATGTGTTGCTTCTCCCCAAAATGTGTCAAGTGTTTCGGAATCATCAATCATAGCTCTAGCCATTTGTTGAACTGTTCTATTCATTCTTTCTGCTACACCATTTTGTTATGGAGTGCCAGCTACATAAAACTGTCTTTTTATGCCACGTTGTTCACAAAATTCAAGGAATTCATCTGATGTATATTCTCCTCCTCGATCAAATCTAAGACACTTGATTTTTAGATCTAATTCATTTTCAACCAGTGCTTTGAAGATCTGCAATTTCTAAAATGCTTCATCTTTGTGTTTAATCAACCCAATCCAACACATTCTAGAGAAATAATCAATAAATAAGATATAGTATTGTTCACCACGTGGTGACCTTTTCCTCACAGGTCCACATATGTCAGTATGAATGAGTTCAAGAGGCTTACTTGATGATCCTTCCTTGGCATTAAATTGCACTCTAGTTTGCTTACTTAATTGGAAAGATTTGCATATGATACTTTCAGGTAGAGTAATATTGGGAAGATCACGAACAGCTTTAAGTCTGCTTGATTTGTTGATTCGAGAGAAGTTCAGATGCCCCAACCTTCTATGCCATAGCTAGTTTTCTAAAGATTTACTCAAGTAACATTGTTCTTTGCAGTTCTTCAATACATACAGGTTTCTTGGAGTTCTGTTTCCTTTTATAATTCTTTTACCTGTATCAAGATCACGTACCACACATTCTTTTGAACTAAAGACAACTTCAGTTCCTTGATCACACATTTGACTTACACTTAACAGGTTATGCTTTAATCCATCCACATACATTACATTATTAGCTTTCACCTTTTCTTTTATAAAAACAGACCCTTTTCCCTTAATGACAGTAGGAGTATCATTTCAAAATGTAACATTATTTTCTTTTTCTAGAGCACTATATGCAAGAATTTTGTTTTTGTCACCTGTCATGTGTTTTGAGCATCCACTATCAATGTACCATTGATTTTCTTCTCCTTCTGCAAATAAAGCTATGCCACAATTTTAAACCTATAATTCCTTCTTTTTCCACACTTTGGAGCTTGAAGGAAAATGTTCTTTTGGCTGGACTTTGCTCCTGCATTCAGATTCTTCATGGCCAAAGTTATTGCAATAAGCACATTCAACTTCATTTTGAAGAGGAGAAAAGTTGTTATAGGTATTCTTCTTTGTTCCAATATCAATCCTTTTTTTTCTTGCTTCTCTTGTCATGATGGTTTTATATGCAACACATTGAACAGCTTTATGACCAAAATTGTGACATGAGAAACATTGTCCATTGAAGAAGAAATTTTTGCGATCATGAAATCTTCTACTTGAATTTACCTGTTGGTTGGTGTTTATTTGAAAGGTATTCTTGTTAGTGTTCTTTGAATTGAGATGGTCATGCTTTACCTGTGAAGATTCTTTATTCCCTTGCTGAGTGGAAGAATGTTGTATACTGGTTGTAGCTGCTTTTAGATAATTTGGTGCTGAAGTCTGAGAAGATTCTCCGATATATCCAAGACCTGTCTTTATAAAAGGAGAACGTTGTACCTTGATAATCTTATCTAAGGTTTCAGATCCTTTAGCAAATCTAAGATTCAAAGTCTTCACTTTCTCAATTTCTTTTCTTAGACTTACTATTTCACATTCTAATTTCTCATTGTGTTTCTCCTTTTCTTCAAGCTGATTTTTCAGAGTTTCTATGGATATTTTACTTTCTTCTAAGCATATTTTGAGTTGATTGAATTCATCAAGAAAATCATTGTCCTCTAAAGCATCCATAAAAGTATCTTTTTCTTCTCTAGATTATTTTTCAAATTCCATGAGAAGTCTAAGATCTTGTTCACATTCTTCCTCACTGTCAAATAACCCATCACTGTCTTCATGAGTATAGTAATTTTTTCTAGTGCTAAACCGATTCTTATTTCTTCTTGCTACTTCCTTCCCTTTTTCATGTGTTTTTTTATGAGGACACTTAGCAGCATAATGACCAACTCTTCCACAGGCAAAACATTTGAAAGGAAGCTTACCTCTAAACCGTCCTGTGCCAAGTTGGATTTTCTTTACAAAATTTACCTCATCTTCTTCTGAGATATACCCTGATCCTTCTGTCTCTTGTACTTCTTTCCCTTTTGTAGAAGCTCTAAAGATGGCTTCTTTGACTTCAGATGGTCCTCCTCTTCTCATTTCACATGCAGTTAGAATGCCATGAAATTGAACCACAGTAAGATTTTGAAGATCCTACTTTTCTTCAAGAGCAGAAACTTTTGACTCAAATTTTGCCGTTAGTGATCTTAAAACTTTCTCAACCAAAGTAGATTCGGTTATTGTTTCTCCCAGATTTCTCATACGATTTACAATATCATCAAGACGTAAAAAGAAATTGGTAATGCTCTCCTCATTATGCATTTTTAGATTCTCATATTGAATTCTGAGAGTTTGGAGTTTAGCACTTTTTACCTTTGCATCACCTTCATAACTTAGAATGATTTTGTCCCATATTGCCTTTGCTGTATCCAGCTACATGACTTTGACAAATTCTGATTCAGTTAGACTTCCCAATAGAGCATTGACAACCTTTGCATTTGTTTCATAATTCTTTCTTTCCGTTGGATCTGTTGGTACTGCTGCTGGATATTGATATCCTCCTTCAACAATAGCCCATACATCTGCTCCCAGAGACCGAAGATAGGATCTCATCCTTGTTTTCCAAAAAAATTAAATTGTTTCCTTTGAAGAGCGGAGGCTTGATAGATGCTGTTCCATCTTGATTGCTCATCTTGTTTGATCTTCCTTCTAGCAGCTAAGATTTTTCAGAAGGACCTGCTCTAATACCAATTGTTGGGAAAAATACTGAGAGGGGGGGGGGGGTGACTAAGTATTTAGAGCTGACTTGAAAACCTTTTACTTTTTCTTTCTCTAAAAACCATACGCTACTTTACTGAACCCAAATCACGTATACACGTGGATATCCTTAAGAAAACCTGCGTATGTCCAGAGATCTTATTATGCATTTAATTCTTTACTTAGATCATTGCATCATTCATTCATAAGATGTTTAGTAACCAGTAAGCATGTGGAGTAATAACAGAATAAACCATCACACATAAGCAACACACATGAGCGCCAGTATTTAAGGTGGAAACCCAATTCGGGAGAAAACCACCTCTGCTATCGTCTCTATCTTCAATATTTATTATAAAGAAAACTTCTTACAAATTTTGTACTGGCACAGACTCATACCGGCATGCACGCACCCACCCGCAGAAGGCTGTAACCACCTGATCTCATTTACTAGCCTCTCCTGGAAGGGAACAACTATCCCCTACTCTCGTTTACCAGCCTCTCTTGGAAGGGAGCTACTACCCCCTGCTCTCGTTTACCAGCTACCACTGGAAGGGAGATACAACCCCCTTATTGAAGGCTTCAACCCTCAGCACCACTGCGGACCACGTTTCATCAATTTTCATACTGGACCAAATAGCTTCCACACAACATACCTTGTAGGCCACTTTTCATCAGATTTTCAGATTGAACCCACTCCACACATTTAAGCTCAACATACATAAAACTAAAACTTATAACCCCATCAATTCACTCATTGAATCATTAACCAACAACTTGATCTTTAATCAACGTGATCAGCAGCATAATCAACATTCAAAAAACCCAGATCTGTATGAATATATCATTGACAGATAGCAGTAAAACAACAAAAAAGATCAGATATTTCCTTCCACACACTTCAGAAAAACCCTAGATTCCATACACGCTTTTACTTCACTGAACCTGCATATATACGCGCTTTCATAGAGACAAACCTGTGTATAGATCTGCAACTATTTCAGAATTGACCTTTGATTTTATACGCACTTTTACTTCACTGAACCTGCGTATATGCGCGCATTCACAGAGACAAACCTGTGTATAGATCTGCAATTTTTCAGAACTATGCAGCTCTTCAGACTAGATAACTCAGATCTCACCCTTTACTTCAACAAAGATTCGCCAGATCATAGATCCAAACATTCCATAAAAAGATCTAGAAAATACATAGTCATTTCAGATCTAGAGATCCCTCTTCAACCTTTTCTTCATAGGTGCATCATTAATTCAAATCAATAAACTGTTACCCATTCCATGCAGATATACTTCAGAGTGAAGTATTCATTAAAACCCAGACCTATGCACTTTATCAACCATTATAAACTTAGCCCAATACTTCAATTAGAACAGTGAAAACACTGTAATCAGAACTTCAGAAATAACCCAGACTTCAGAATAGATAAGCAGATACAAACTCAACCCTAAATATTCATTAATTCAAATAGCATATGCTACTTTGCTTTATTGAAGCTGCGTAAATACGCGCTTTCCTGCACATCAACCCGCATATACTTCTCTGTACTTTATTCTTCAGAAAACCCTAACTGCCATACGCGATTTTCATGAAGCAAACCCACGTATATATGCGCTTTTGTTGAAACCAACTAGCGTATAGGTCTGTAAAAAATAAATTTTGCAGAACAGTCCAGATCTATAAGACTTACCCAGATTTATTCATTTTCTTCAGCAGAATTGCACCAGTTCATCATCGTTCCTTTAGTAGGTCATTCTAGAGATTCATCATCATCAGATCTAGAGATCTTGAACCATCATCAGATCCATGGGTGCATCATAGATTCAGATCTATCAATTAAGAACATAGTTCATCCATGCAGATATTCCTTAGAGAAATTTATTCATCAACAACCCTTACTCATGCACGCCTTGCACTATGATCGTCTTCTCCTTATATAGTTTTAGCCTTTATCAATATCATGAGTCAAAACCACTTAACCGCTGATGGTATTCCTGGATGGGATCAAATAGATAATCCAACGCTCAATACTGTGGGCCAATACCATGGTTATGTCCCCTGGTTTTATAAATTTAGAGCGCAAATAGGCATACGCTACTTGGTACGTAATTTTACGCATACATACGCTACATTTCCTTTACAAACCCGCGTATTCTTTGTGACATATCTTATTCATCATTACTCTGGTACTTACTGGAATTTCTTTCTTTGTTACTTATGAACTGCTCTGTAGATACATCAGATTTACATCATTAACAAATAGGTTGCTATGTAAAGACAACTTCATCAAGTAGGTTGCCATCAAGGACAGCACATTGCATCATATTGCCAACAATCTCCCCCTTTGGACTTTATGGCAACCATGATGGTGTTTGATACTGACATCACCATTATTCGAACACCATAATACATAATACTCTCCCCCTTTGACATCAAGGGAAAAGGGAGCATGCTCGCCCTGAGTTTATGCTGAATTTTCAAAACATATTCTTCAATGAAGTACACGACTCTATAACTCATCCTATGACCAAGGACTCATACTTACATCAATGATCCAACCAAATGGATTTACATATTTGACTCAACTACCCAACCAAGTGGGTTTACAAATTGGAACAAGTCCTTACATGACTGAATATTACAATTTTACATCATAGGTCTTAACATGACCTTTTCATCAAATTATAGAAATAACTTATACAATCAAGACCAAAAAATCTCAAGCATGAGATCATACCACAACAAATAATTAGAATGCCAACAATGCATCCTTTCCATATGACCAAAGCTCCCCCTTAGCTTGTGCATCTTGAACACTTTCAACAACAAATAATCAAGGCATCTTCATCCAATATCAGAGAATGAAACAGAAATATGAGAGCTAAAACATCACCAGAGATACCCAACAGCACCGCAGCTGTGCTGAAGAATCCTGACCCAAAAAAAAAGCAAAAATTTCAGCAAATACCCATGCGCGGTTTTCTATGTATAAACGTGCGTATATACGCGACTGTCCTCCAGGAAATCCGCGTATCCAAGTTAATCTTCTATATTTAGGTAGATCAAATCTTCTGCGTGGCAGAGACTACTCCCAGCTTCTGTCTGAGATATTCGAACGCTTCCCTGGGTAATGGTTTGGTAAATATATCAGCAACTTGTTCTTTGGAGGGAACATACTCCAATTTCACCTTTTGTTCAAGCACTTGTTCACGTAAGAAGTGATACTTGATGGGAATGTGCTTGGTCTTGGAATGCATAATAGGATTCTTTTAGATACTGATGGCACTTGTAATATCACACATAATGGAGATAGGAGGTGAACATTTGATTTGAATGTCTTGTAAGGTTTGCGTCATCCAAAGAAGTTGAGTGCAACATGATGCGGCAGCCACATATTCTGCTTCTGCTGTAGATAAGGCAATAGAGCTTTGCTTCTTGCTGAACCAAGATACTAACCAGGGCCCCATATAGAATGCACCACCACTAGTGCTTTTCTGATCATCAACATTTCTAGCCCAATCTACATCAGTGTAAGCATGAAGAGTGAGATCAAAATTCTTTGGATACCATAGTCCAAAGTCTTGAGTTCCTTGTAGATATTTGAATATTCTTTTGACAGCCTGAAGGTGAGACTCTTTTGGATTAGCTTGAAATCATCCAAAAATCTCAACTGCATGCATAATGTCTGGTCTAGTCCTAGTGAGATAAAGTAGACTTCCTATCATAGATCTGTATTCTGGTTGATTCACTGTGAGAGAATCATCATGAGAACTGAGATTACATCTGGTTATCATTGGTGTACTTACAAGTTTGCACTCTTCCATGCCATACTTCTTCAGAATTTGCTTAAGATATTTTGCTTGTGATAAGAATATGCCATCTATTGCTTGTTGCACTTGCAAGCCAAGAAATAATGTTAGTTCCCCAAGTAAAGACATTTCAAATTCTTGCTGCATATCAGAAGCAAATTTCTGACTCATAGACTCTTCATTACTTCCAAAAATGATATCATCAACATATACAACCACAATCAATAGTTTATCATTTTCAGTTTTTGTGTATAAGTTGCTATCAACTGACCCCTTTGAAAATCCTTGTTGATGAAGATATTTGTCAAGACGATAGTACCATGCCCTTGGAGCTTGTTTGAGACCATATAGAGCCTTTTTAAGTCTACAAACAAGTTTTTCATCATTTCCCAAGATGAATCCTTCTGGTTGTTCTATATAAACTTCTTCTTCTAGATCACCATTGAGAAAAGCAGATTTAACATCCATTTGATAAACTTTGATTTGTTGGAAGCTGGAAAAAGCAAGAAACATTCTTATGGCTTCAAGTCTAGCTACAGGAGCAAAAGTTTCTTCAAAGTATATACCTTCTTGTTGAGCATACCCCTTGCAAACAAGTCTAGCTTTATTTCTTATAACATCCCCATTCTCATTTAACTTGTTTTTGAATATCCATTTAGTACCAATGACATTTTTGTCATGAGGTCTTGGTACTAATTCCCAAGTGTGATTCTTTTCAATTTGATCAAGCTCTTCATTCATGGCTTGAATCCAACATTCATCTTCGCTAGCTTGATTGACATTGTGTGGTTCAATAGTAGATGGAAATTCCAGATAGCTAGAAGATCCCACAAGAGTCCTTCTTGTTTGTACACCTGATCCCTTTTCTCCCAAGATTTGAGATTCTGGATGATTCTTTTGAACATATCTGGATGGAGCTTTTTTAGATAAATCATCTTCGGGTTCTTCATTGGGTTCACTGTCTATATCATTTCTATTTGATGTAGAAGGATACATGTCATCATCCTCTTCATCTATTGTTTGTTTTTCTTCTTTTGGAGCTGCAGGAGACTCATCAATAACAACATCAATACATTCAACAATCTTCCGAAGTCTTTTATTGTAACATTTATATTCTCTACTTCTAGAGGAGTAACCAAGAAGTATTCCTTCATCTGCTCTGGGTTCAAACTTGCCAAGTTTTTCATCATTATTTTTGATAAAGCATTTGCTTCCAAAAACTCTAAAATGCTTCACAGTGGGAGGATTACCATACCAGAGTTCATATGGAGTTTTATCACTATTTACACGAACATGTGCCTTATTGAGAATATTTACCGTTGTATGTGCTTCTTCTCCCCAAAATGTGTCAGGTGTTTCAAAATCATCAAGCATAGCTCTAGCCATTTGTTGAACTGTTCTATTCATTCTTTCTGCTACGCCATTTTGTTGTGGAGTGCCAGCTATAGAAAACTATCTTTTTATGCCATGTTGTTCACAAAATTAAAGGAATTCATATGATTTATATTCTCCTCCTCGATCAGATCTAAGACACTTGATTTTTAGATCCAATTCATTTTCAACCAATGCTTTGAAGATCTGAAATTTCTCAAATGCTTCAAATTTGTGTTTAATCAACCCAATCCAACACATTCTAGAGAAATCATCAATAAATAAGATATAGTATTGTTCACCATGTGGTGACTTTTTCCTCACAGATCCACATATGTTAGTATGAATGAGTTCAAGAGGCTTACTTGATGATCCTTCCTTGGCATTAAATTGCACTCTAGTTTTCTTACCGAATTGGCAAGATTTGCATATGATACTTTCAAGTAGAGTAATATTGGGAAGATCACGAACAACTTTAAGTCTGCTTGATCACGTACCACACATTGTTTTGAACTAAAGACAACTTCAGTTCCTTGATCACACATTTGACTTACACTTAAAGGGTTATGCTTTAATCCATCCACGTACATGACATTATTAGCTTTCACCTTTTCTTTTATAAAAACAGACCCTTTCCCCTTAATGATAGCAGGAGTATCATTTCCAAATGTAACATTCTTTTCTTTTTCTAGAGCACTATATGAAAGAAGTTTGTTTTTGTCACCTATCATGTGTTTTGAGCATCCACTGTCAATGTACCATTGATTTTCTTCTCCTTCTGCAAATAAAGCTATGCCACAATTTTAAACCTGTAATTCCTTCTTTTTCCACACTTTGGAGCTTGAAGGAAAATGTTCTTTTGGCTGGACTTTGCTCTTGCATTTAGATTCTTCATGGCCAAAGTTATTGCAATAAGCACATTCAACTTCATTTTGAAGAGGAGAAAAGTTGTTATAGGTATTCTTCTTTGTTCCAATATCAATCCTTTTCTTTCTTGTTTCCGTTGTCATGATGATTTTATATGCAACACATTGAACTGCTTTATGACCAAAATTGTGACATGAGAAACATTGTCCATTGAAGAATAAATTTCTGCGATCATGAAATCTTCTACTTGAATTTACCTGTTGGTTGGTGTTTCTTTGAAAGGTATTCTTTTTAGTGTTATTTGAATTGAGATGGTCATGCTTTACCTGTGAAGATTCTTTATTCCCTTGCTGAGTGGCAGAATGTTGTATACTGGCTGTAGCTGCTTTTAGATAATTTGGTGCTGAAGTCTGAGAAGATTCTCCGATATATCCAAGACCTATCTTTATAAAAGGAGAACGTTGTACCTTGATAATCTCATCTAAGGTTTAAGATCCTTTAGCAAATCTAAGATCCAAAGTCTTCACTTTCTCAATTTCTTTTCTTAGACTTACTATTTCACATTCTAATTTCTCATTGTGTTTCTCCTTTTCTTCAAGCTGATTTTTCAGAGTTTCTATGGATATTTTACTTTCTTTTAAGCATATTTTGAGTTGATTGATTTCATCAAGAAAATTATTGTCCTCTAAAGCATCCATAAAAGTATTTTTTTCTTCTCTAGATTCTTTTTCAAATGCCATGAGAAGTCTAAGATCTTGTTCACATTCTTCCTCACTGTCAGATAACCCATCACTGTCTTCATGAGTATAGTAAATTTTTCTAGTGCTAAATCGATTCTTATTCCTTCTTGCTACTTCCTTCCCTTTTTCATGCGTTTCTTTATGAGGACACTTAGCTGCATAGTGACCAAATCTTCCACAAGCAAAACATTTGAAAGGAAGCTTACCTCTGAATCGTCCTGTGCCAAGTTGGAGTTTCTTTACAAAATTTACCTCATCTTCTTCTGAGATATACCCTGATCCTTCTCTCTCTTGTACTTCTTTCCCTTTTGTAGAAGCTCTAAAGATGGCTTCTTTGACTTTAGATGGTCCTCCTCTTCTCATTTCACATGCAGTTAGTATGCCATGAAGTTGTACCACAGTAAGATTTTGAAGATCCTGCTTTTCTTCAAGAGCTGAAACTTTTGACTCAAATTTTTCCGTTAGTGATCTTAAAACTTTCTCAACCAAAGTAGATTTGGTTATTGTTTCTCCCAGATTTCTCATACGATTTTCAATATCATCAAGACGTAAAAAGAAATTGGCAATGCTCTCCTCATTATGCATTTTTAGATTCTCATATTGAATTTTGAGAGTTTGGAGTTTAGCACTTTTTACCTTTGCATCACCTTCATAACTTAGAATGATTTTGTCCCATATTTCCTTTGCTATATCCAGTTGCATGACTTTGAAAAATTCTGATTCAGTTAGACTTCCCAATAGAGAATTGACCGCCTTTGCATTTGTTTAATAATTCTTTCTTTCCTTTGGATCTGTTGGTACTGCTGCTGGATATTGATATCTTCCTTCAACAATAGCCCATACATCTGCTCCCAGAGACTGAAGATAGGATCTCATCCTTGTTTTCCCAAAAATTAAATTGTTTCCATTGAAGAGTGCAGGCCTGATAGATGTTGTTCCATCTTGATTGCTCATCTTGTTTGATCTTCCTTCTAGCGGCTAAGCTTTTTCAGAAGGACCTGCTTTGATACCAATTGTTGGGAAAAATACTCAGAGGGTGGCGAGGTGAATCAGTATTTAGCGCTGACTTGAAAACCTTTTACCTTTTCTTTCTATAAAAACCATACGCTACTTTACTGAACCTAACTTTCATATACACGCAGATATCCTTAAGAAAACTTGCGTATGTGCGGAGATGTTATTATGCATTTAATTCTTTACTTAGATCATTACATCATTCATTCATCAGATGTTTAGTAAGAATTAAGCATGCGAAGTAATAACAAAATAAACCATCACACATAAGCAACACACATGAACACCAAGGACTCATGCTTACATCAATGATCCAACCAAGTGGATTTACATATTTGACACAACTACCCAACCAAGTGGGTTTACAAATTGGAACAAGTCCTTACATGACTAAATATTACAATTTCACATCATAGGTCTTAACATGAACTTTTCATCAAATTATAGAAATAACTTATACAATCAAGAACAAAGAATCTCAAGCATGAGATCAGACCACATCAAATAATTATAATGCCAACAATGCATCCTTTCCATATGACCAAAGCTCCCCCTTAGCTTGTGCATCCTGAACACTTTCAACAGAAAATCATCAAGGCATCTTCATCCAATATCAAAGAATGAAATAGAAATATGAGAGCTGAAACATCACCAGAGATACCCAACAGCACCACAGCTGTGCTGAAGAATGCTGAACCAAAAAAAATAAAAATTCAGCAAATACCCATACACAGTTTTCTATGTATAAACACGCGTATATACACGACTGTCCTCCAGGAAATCCGCGTATCCAAGTTAAATCTTTTGTATTTAAGCAGATCTGATCTTCTGCATGGCAGAGACTACTCCCAGCTTATGTCTGAGATATTCGAATGCTTCCCTGGGTAATGGTTTGGTAAATATATAAGCAACTTGTTCTTTGGAGGGAACATACTCCAATTTCACCTTTTGTTCAAGCACTTGTTCACGTAAGAAGTGATACTTGATGGGAATGTGCTTGGTCTTGGAATGCATAACAGGATTCTTTGAGATACTAATGGCGCTTGTATTATCACACATAATGGAGATAAGAGGTGAACATTTGATTTGAATGTCTTGTAAGGTTTGCATCATCCAAAGAAGTTGAGTGCACCATGATGCGGCAACCACATATTCTGCTTCTGCTGTAGATAAGGAAATAGAGCTTTGCTTCTTGCTGAACCAAGATACTAACCAGGGCCCCATATAGAATGCACCACCACTAGTGCTTTCCGATCATCAACATTTCCAACCCAATCTGCATCAGTGTAAGCATGAAGAGTGAGATCAACATTCTTTGGATACCATAGTCCAAAGTCTTGAGTTCCTTGTAGATATTTGAATATTATTTTAACAACCTGAAGGTGAGACTCTTTTGGATTAGCTTGAAATCGTCCAATAATCCCAACTACATGCATAATGTCTGGTCTAGTCCCAGTGAGATAAAGTAGACTTCCTATCATAGATCTGTATTCTGGTTGATTCACCGTTGGAGAATCATCATGAGAACTGAGATTACATCCGGTTATCATTGGTGTACTTACAGGTTTGCACTCTTCATGCCATACTTCTTAAGAATTTGCTTAAGATATTTTGCTTGTGATAAGAATATGCCATCTGTTGCTTGTTGCACTTGCAAGCCAAGAAAGAATGTTAGTTCCCCAAGTAAAGGCATTTCAAATTCTTGCTGCATAATAGAAGAAAATTTCTGACTCTCAGATTCTTCATTACTTCCAAAAATGATATCATCAACATATACAACCACAATCAATAGTTTATCATTTTCAGTTTTTGTGTATAAGTTGCTATCAGCAGACCCCTTTGAAAATCCTTGTTGATGAAGATATTTATCAAGACGATAATACCATGCCCTTGGAGCTTGTTTGAGACCATATAGAGCCTTTTTAAGTCTACAAACAAGGTTTTCATCATTTCCCAGGATGAATCCTTCTGGTTGTTCTATATAAACTTCTTCTTCTAGATCACCATTGAGAAAAACAGATTTAACATCCATTTGATAAAATTTGATTTGTTGGAAGCTGAAAAAAGCAAGAAACATTCTTATGGCTTCAAGTCTAGCTACAGGAGAAAAAGTTTCTTCAAAGTCTATACCTTCTTATTGAGCATACCCCTTGCAAATAAGTCTAGCTTTATTTATTATAACATCCCCATTCTCATTTAACTTGTTTTTGAATATCCATTTAGTTCCAATGAAATTTTTGTCATGAGGTCTTGGTACTAATTCCCAAGTGTGATTCTTTTCAATTTGATCAAGCTCTTCATTCATGGCTTGAATCCAACATTCATCTTCGCTAGCTTGATTGAAATTGTGTGGTTCAATAGTGGATAGAAATGCCAGATAGCTAGAAGATCCCACAAGAGTCCTTCTTGTTTGTACACCTGATCCCTTTTCTACCAAGATTTGAGATTGTGGATGATTCTTTTGAACATATCTGGATGGAGCTTTTTCAGATAAATCATCTTTGGGTTCTTCATTGGGTTCATTGTCTATGTCATTTCTATTTGATGTAGAAGGATACATGTCATCATCGTCTTCATCTGTTGTTTGTTTTTCTTCTTTTGGGGTTGCAGGAGACTCATCAATAACAACATCAATACATTCAACAATCTTCCGAAGTCTTTTATTGTAACATTTATATGCTCTACTCCTAGAGGAGTAACCAAGAAGTATTCCTTCATCTGCTTTGGGTTCAAACTTTCCAAGTTTTTCATCATTATTTTTGATAAAGCATTTGCTTCCAAAAACTCTAAAATGCTTCACAGTGGGAGGATTACCATACCAGAGTTCATATGGAGTTTTATAACTATTTACACGAACATGTGCCTTGTTTAGAATATTTACCAATGTATGTGCCGCTTCTCCCCAAAATGTGTCAGGTGTTCCGGAATCATCAAGCATAGCTCTTGCCATTTGTTGAACTGTTCTATTCATTATTTCTGCTACGCCATTTTGTTGTGGAGTGCCAGCTACAGAAAACTGTCTTTTTATGCCATGTTGTTCACAAAATTCAAGGAATTCATTTGATTTATATTCTCTTCCTCGATCAGATCTAAGACACTTGATTTTTAGATCTAATTCATTTTCAGCCAGTGCTTTGAAGATCTGAAATTTCTCAAATGCTTCAAATTTGTGTTTAATCAACCCAATCCAACACATTCTAGAGAAATCATCAATAAATAAGATATAGTATTGTTCACCACGTGGTGACTTTTCCCTCACAGGTCCACATATTTCAGTATGAATGAGTTCAAGAGGCTTACTTGATGATCCTTCCTTGGCATTAAATTGCACTCTAGTTTGCTTACCGAATTGGCAAGATTTGCATATGATACTTTTAGGTAGAGTAATATTGGGAAGATCACGAACAAATTTAAGTCTGCTTGATTTGTTGATTTGAGAGAAGCTCAGATGCCCCAACCTTCTATGCCATAGCCAGTTTTCTGAAGATTTACTCAAGTAACATTGTTCTTTACAGTTCTTCAATACATACAGGTTTCTTGGAGTTCTGTTTCCTTTTACAATTGTTTTACCTATATCAAAATCACGTACCACACATTGTTTTGAACTAAAGACAACTTCAGTTCCTTGATCACACATTTGACTTACACTTAACAGGCTATGCTTTAATCCATCCACATACATGACATTATTAGCTTTCACCTTTTCTTTTAGAAAAACAGACCCTTTTCCCTTAAAGACAGTAGGAGTATCATTTCCAAATGTAACATTCTTTTCTTTTTCTAGAGCACTATATGCAAGAAGTTTGTTTTTGTCACCTGTCATGTGTTTTGAGCATCCACTATCAATGTACCATTGATTTTCTTCTCCGTCTGCAAATAAAGCTATGCCACAATTTTAAACCTGTAATTCCTTCTTTTTCCACACTTTGGAGCTTGAAGGAAAATGTTCTTTTGGCTGGACTTTGCTCCTGCATTCAGGTTCTTCATGGCCAAAGTTATTGCAATAAGCACATTCAACTTCATTTTGAAGAGGAGAGAAGTTGTTATAGGTATTCTTCTTTGTTCCAATATCAATCCTTTTCTTTCTTGTTTTAGTTGTCATGATGGTTTTATATGCAACACATTGAACTGCTTTATGACCAAAATTGTGACATGAGAAACATTGTCCATTGAAGAAGAAATTTCTTTGATCATGAAATCTTCTACTTGAATTTACCTGTTGGTTGGTGTTTCTTTGAAAGGTATTCTTGTTAGTGTTCTTTGAATTGTGATGGTCATGCTTTACTTGTGAAGATTCTTTATTCCCTTGCTGAGTGGCAGAATGTTGTATACTGGATGTAGCTGCTTTTAGATAATTTGGTGCTGAAGTCTGAGAAGATTCTCCGATATATCCAAGACCTATCTTTATAAAAGGAGGACGTTGTACCTTGATAATCTCATCTAAGGTTTTAGATCCTTTAGCAAATCTAAGATTCAAAGTCTTCACTTTCTCAATTTCTTTTCTTAGACTTACTATTTCACATTCTAATTTCTCATTGTGTTTCTCCTTTTCTTCAAGCTGGTTTTTCTGAGTTTCTATGGATATTTTACTTTCTTCTAAGCATATTTTGAGTTGATTGATTTCATCGAAGAAAATCATTGTCCTCTAAAGCATCCATAAAAGTATCCTTTTCTTCTCTAGATTCTTTTTCAAATGCCACTTGAAATTCTAGATCTTGTTCACATTCTTCCTCAGCATCAGGCATCCAAATAACCCATCCTAATCCTTGTCTTCATGAGTATAGTAACTTTTTCTGAGTGCTAAACCGATTCTTCCTTCTTGCTACTTCCTTCCCTTTTTCATGTGTTTCTTTATGAGGACACTTAGTAGCATAGTGACCAAATCTTCCATAAGAAAAACATTTGAAAGGAAGCTTACCTCTGAACCGTCCTGTGCCAAGTTGAAGTTTCTTTACAAAATTTACCTCCTCTTCTTCTGAGATATATCCTGATCCTTCTGCTTCTTGTACATCTTTCCCTTTTGTAGAAGCTCTAAAGATGGCTTCTTTGACTTCAGATGGTCCTCCTCTTCTCATTTCATATGCAATCAGTATGCCATGTAGTTGTACCACGGTAAGATTTTGAAGATCCTGTTTTTCTTCAAGAGTAGAAACTTTTGACTCAAATTTTGTTGTTAGAGATCTTAAGATTTTCTCAACCAAGGTAGATTATGTTATTGTTTCTCCCAAATTTCTCATACGATTTACAATATCATCAAGACGTAAAAAGAAATTAACACATATTTCATTAAATTTGGAAGTATTTTATTACAAGGACATCACTGGAATAGAGATTTTTTGTTATTTTGAAATTCTATATCCACCATTTAATTCCAAATTTAATGAAATATGTGTTGATTGGCAATGCTCTCCTCATTATGCATTTTTAGATTCTCATATTGAGTTTTGAGAGTTTGGAGTTTAGCACTTTTTACCTTTGCATCACCTTCATAACTTAGAATGATTTTGTCCCATATTGTCTTCTTTATTATCAGTGCATGACTTTGACAAATTCTAATTCGGTTAGACTTCCCAATAGAGCATTGACCGCCTTTGCATTTTATTTCATAATTATTTCTTGCTGTTGGATGCGGTAGTGCTATTTCTTTGGATATTGATATCCTCCTTCAACAATAGCCATACATCTGCTCCCAGAGACTGAAGATAGGATCTCATCCTTGTTTTCCAAAAAATTAAATTGTTTCCATTGAAGAGCGCAGGCCTGATAGATGTTGTTCCATCTTGATTGCTCATCTTGTTTGATCTTCCTTCTAGTGGCTAAGATTTTTTAGAAGGACCTACTATGATACCAATTGTTGGGAAAAATACTGAGTGGGGGGGGGGGGGGTTGAATCAGTATTTAGAGCTGACTTGAAAACCTTTTACTTTTTCTTTCTCTAAAAACCATATGCTACTTTACTGAACCCAACTCCCGTATACACGCATATATCCTTAAGAAAACTTGCGTATGTCCAGAGATGTTATTATGCATTTAATTCTTTACTTAGATCATTGCATCATTCATTCATCAGATGTTTAGTAAGCAGTAAGCATGTGCAGTAATAACATAATAAACCATCACACATAAGAAACACACATGAAGACCAGTATTTAAGGTGGAAACCCAATTCAGGAGAAAACCACCGCTGCTGTCATCTCTGTCTCAATATTTATTATAAAGAAAACTTCTTACAAATTTTGTACTGGCGCAGACTCATACCAGCACACAGGCACCCACCTGCAGAAGGCTGCAACCCCCTGATCTCGTTTACCAGCCTCTCCTGGAAGGGAGCAACTACCCCTTGCTCTCGTTTACTAGCCTCTCATAGAAGGGAGCTACTACCCCCTGCTCTCGTTTACCAACTACCACTGGAAGGGAGCTACAACCTCCTTACTGAAGGCTTCGACCCTCAGCACCACTGCGGACCACGTTTCATCAATTTTCATATTGGATCAAACAGCTTCCACACAACATACCTTGTAGGCCACTTTTCATCAGATTTTCAGACTAAACCCACTCCACACATTTAAGCTCAACATACATCAAACTAAAAATTATAACCCCATCAATTCACTCATTGAATCATCAACCAATCAACCAACAACTTGATCTTTAATCAACATGATCTGTAGCATAATCAACATTCAAACAACCCAGATCTGTATGAATATATCATTGACAGATAATAGTAAAACAACAAAACAAATCAGATATTTCATTCCACACACTTCATCAAAACCCTAGATTCCATACGCGATTTTACTTCACTGAACCTGCGTATATACGCGCTTTCACAGAGACAAACCTGCGTATAGATCTGCAACTGTTTCAGAACTGACCTTTGATTTCATATGCACATTTACTTCACTGAACCTGCGCATATACGCGCATTCACAGAGACAAACCTGTGTATAGATATGAAATTTTTCAGAACTATGCAGCTCTTCAAACCAGATAACTTAGATCCCACCCTTTACTTCAGCAAAGAATCGCCAGATCACAGATCCAAACATTCCATAAACAGATCTAGAAAATACATAGTCATTTCAGATCTAGAGATCCCTCTTCATCCTTTTCTTCATAGGTGCATCATTAATTCAGATCAATAAACTGTTACCCATTCCATGCATATATACTTCAGAGTGAAGTATTCCTTAAAACCCAGACCTATGCACTTTATCAACCATTATAAACTTAGCCCAATACTTCAATTAGAACAGTGAAAACACTGTAATCAGAACTTCAGAAATAACCCAAACTTCAGAATTGATAAGCAGATACAAACTCAACCCTAAACATTCATTAATTAAAATAGCATACGCTACTTTTATTTACTGAAGCCGCGCACATACTCACTTTCTTGCACAACAACCCGCGTATACTTCTGTGTACTTTATTCTTCAGAAAACCCTAACTGCCATATGCGCTTTTCATGAAGCGAACCCGCGTATATACGCACTTTTGTTGAAACCAACTAGCGTATAGATCTGTAAAAAATAAATTTTACAGAACAGTCCAGATCTATAAGACTTACCCAGATTTATTCATTTTCTTCAGCAGAATTGCGCCAGTTCTTCATCATTCCTTTAGTAGGTCATTCTAGAGATTCATCATCATCAGATATAGAGATATTGAACCATTATCAGACCCATGGGTGCATCATAGATTCAGATCTATCAGTTAAGAACATAGTTCATCCATGCAGATATTCCTTAGAGAAATTTATTCATCAACAACCCTTACTCATGCACGCCTTGCACTATAATCCTCTTCTCCTTATATAGTTTTAGCCTTTATCAATACCATGAGTCAAAACCACTTAACCGCTGATGGTATTCCTGGATGGGATCAAATAGATAATCAGTGCTCAATACTGTGGGCCAATACCATGGTTATGTCCCCTAGTTTTATAAATTTAGAGCGCAAATAGGCATACGCTACTTGGTACGTACTTTTACGCGTACATACGATACTTTTCCTTTACAAACCCGCGTATTCTTTGTGACATATCTTATTCATCATTACTCTAGTACTTACTAGAATTTCTTTCTTTGTTACTTCTGAATTGCTCTGTAGATACATCAGATTTACATCATTAACAAATAGGTTGCTATCTAAAGACAACTTCTTCAAGTAGGTTGCCATCAAGGACAACACATTGCATCATATTGCCAACAATCTCCCCCTTTGGACTTGATGGCAACCATGATGGTGTTTGATACTGACATCACCATTATTCAAACACCTTCACTACAAGAAAAAATCACATTGGTGAGGGGCGAAAATGGTCACCATAAGCTCATTGGTGAGGGTTAAAAGAGCCTTCGTCACCAAAAACTAAACGACACCAAAGGTGGTGTCGCCAAAAGTATAGGTGTTGTGGTGACATTCAAGGTCCGTCACCAATAATGATTTATAGTGACGAATAGTGACCGTCACTATTTCATATGAGCAATGGTGATGGACAATAGCCTCCGTCACCAAAAAACTGAACGTCACCAAAGGTGGCGTCGCCGAAAGTATGTGTTGTGGTGACATTCAAAGTCTGTCACGAATATTGATTATAATGATGGATAGTGACCGTCACCATTTCATATGTACAACAATGATTTTTTGTGATGGGCCATTCATGGTTGTCACTATTGGTGCATATATATGGCGACGTTCATTGACCGTCACCATAAACTCATTGGTGACATCAAGGTCCGTCACGAATAATGACTATAATGACAAACAGTGACCCTCACCATTTCATATCAACAACAACGATTTATGGTGACGAACCTTTAATGGTCGTCACTATTGATGCGTATATATGGTGGCGTTCGTTGACTGTCACCATTTCATATTTTGGTGAGGGTCGAAAAATGTCACCATAAGCTCATTGGTGATGGTCAAAAGAGCATCCGTCACCAAAAACTGATCTGCTTCATTCCCTATATATGAATATCAGGGCACAATGGAATCGAACCACCAACCTCCTGCTTGTAAAGTAGGTGCTCTTCCATTGAGCTAGCACCCTTTAAAGAATTATACTTTTAAAAATTATATCTTGAAACTTCATAGATTGTAAATTCTACAACTTTCAATAAATTAAAGTCTCGACAATCTTTTACTAGACAAACAAAACACCATCGACATTGCAGGTCCCTACCTAATGGTTATGGAAGTTATGAAAAGTAGGTGAAGGGAAGAATTAGACTTTTAAAAATGATACATGGACTACCACCACAAGAATCCCCCAAGAGAGATCCAGTGGGAGAATCTCTTGAATCAGATTCAATGGAGAATGAAGGACTAGATGAAAGAGAAAGGCCTCAGCAGGATGGGGAATCCACCACCTCGAGTCAAGGAATAGAAGAGGTCCTCAGAAATTCTTACAACACTTTGAAATAGAGCTAAGGGTAGAATATCTACTTAAGATATACTTATGAAGATTGCTTATGTAAAATAACTCAAATAGACAAGCAAATCCACAATTATAAAGTGATTATTTGGCATTTCAATCACTAATTTCAGGGCCAAAAACCTAAATAACCTAAAACACTCAAATATCCTAAAGCAACATGTGAAATAAAGACAAAGAAAAAGAGAATATGTTCTCGAACAATAATACAAAACAAAGACAAAGAGAATATGTTCTAGAACAATAATACAAAACACATCCAACATTTTGAAGTATTTGACTTGTCTTGGTGAACATGCGTCCTTAGCAAATACAATGTAGCAATACCTTCCCCACAAAAGAGAAGACATGTCAAAATAGTATGTTTGACACAGACAATCATAAAGATGCCACAATAGCTACTCCATTCAACACATGCACAAGCAATACAACTTAGATGTTGATGGCAAAGTATGGGATAGAAACAAATATCCTAGATGCTAGTTGTCTCACAACAATTAATTCAGATTTTACATATTGGTATGATGTTGTGGTGAAGTTCCCAGTTGCCAACATGTAACCTATCCAATGGCTTCATCATATGCCTCATGTCAGGAATTGGATTTTGCATACTAGACCAATGATAGTTAGGTTCTAAATTTCAACCTAATTGTTTCAGACAACGTATGAGCAGTAGTAGAGAAGTCCTATAATAGAACTTCTATCACATTATAGTGATTTTGTTGTAGCATTTGTTTTAGTTTTAGGGCTCATGTTTCAAACAATTTTAACATGGCTTTAAGGTTCCAAAAATATCATGGGAAAGTATCCCTTATTGCAGTATTTGCAGTATTTGGTGGTAGCCTCCATGAACAGTTTGACATCAATAATTTTGTTATATACAACCATTTTTAGTAGCATGTTGTCATCCTCCATGGTCTCCAAACAAAGCAAACAGATCACCATCCAAGCATAAATATAACTCGGCATATAAGATCAACTTTTGTTGGGAGGATGTGAGGTCATGTAACATACTCTTGTAGGATTATGAGGCAATATGAAGATGATATATAGAAGAAAATGACCACAGATTCGATGGCAGCATGTGAAGAGCCATAAATATAAGATACAACAGTAGATATATCCTTTGATTGGTGGTTCTCTGGAACCCAATAGTGTTGGTCTTTCCAATGGTTGATACCTCCAACTGTGGTAAATTTTCACCAACATATAGAACTAGGGTTAATGATAGCACGATTATGGCTCTGATACCAATGTTTGGACAGATAGGGCAGCATGAAAACAAGTATAAAAATACAGGTGCAATCAAAAAATGTTTCCAACATTGATGTGGGGTTTTTGGGAAGCTTGTTGTGGGATAATTTGAGGGATTTCAGACAACTTTTCATCCTTGTGAACAACAATAATCTTTATTACTTGTTTGTGACTACATCTAGGGTCATTGTAAGCAAATTATAGCCAACAATAAAACTCTAAATACCCATCAATCAGAACAGTTCATATTTCCTTCAAGCAGGAACCAATTTAAATCTTCATGTGTCTTCACCTTACAGAAATTTTGTGGCAGGAATGGTGGTGGTAAAAAATATCATAAGGGCTGTTAATATCTAGTGAAAGTTTTTTTTTTGAAACCCTTGGAAACATACAACGAACCCTTCAACAAAGGCACTAAAACCTTTGTGAAATCCTTAGGTAGCATTTGAATTGGACATCAGTATGTCATTATAAACATTGGAGTGCTTTGGTATTCAGAGGCATTTCAGGAGCCCTTTTCATATCTTACTTGGAGTGGTTTGTGGATATACCTCTCATTGTTGGGTGTTCCTAGACTAGATCCTAGCAATCTAAAGCATGTATCAGATCCTAGTAATCTGTTGGGTGTTCCTAGTAACTTGTTGGTTGTATCAGATCCTAGACCAGCAGGTGTTCCTCCTCGGCAACATACATTATTTAATTCATAGAGAATAACATGAGGAAAAGGAGACCTTGAACCACATGTATATGCATAACCTTATGTTTGACCGTTAGCTTGAGTACAACAACGTGAAATAGGTCCAGCCTCCCCATCTTAGATATTATCTAGGCTTTATTTAGACAGTGCAGTTGATAAATGGGTTTCAACTGACCAACAGTTTACACCCAAAACCGCAATTTGAACTTAGCTCAGGCTAGCAATGGAAAAATTGGATCTTCTAATCATCCAAAAGGTTATAGGATTTCAACATTCTAATTGCCCCATGGCCAGGAAAAGCCAATCCTTTGAGTGTAGGAACCTATTTTTTTTATAAAAAGGCAAGGTTATACAGGTGATAGAAAATTACTTGGTTATACAGGTGGTAGAAAGGTCAGAAAGGAATTTGGCCAGCCCAACTTTAGAAATGGCATCCACAAAACCATGTTGCATTAGTTTAGGTCCTTCAATCTACAAACAACAAAAATGTACCATTCTAGGTTTTTTTCAAGGTGTTGAATCCATATATGTAGTCAAAATTCCATTTTAAATAACAAAATTAAGATTTTGCCACAAACAAATTTGGGGTAATAAGACAAAAACTCAAAAATGTAACATGTTTAGATTCCAAAGATTACATTTTTTGGTAGCCATAGTGCATGGGTTGTCTATAGTTGCACACAATCCATGTTATGTCTTACACCATGACCTTATCTTAAGGCATACAGACACACCCTAGTCTAGTTTGACTATGTGAGTCTCTCTATATATATCATTGAATGTTCTACTTTAACTTATCCATCCATCCCTTGATCAGTCAATCAATCGATGGTGGTGAAAGTGTCATCCATTCTCTTGCATTTTTGGTGCATTCAGGTTTTCATTCACCTCTGCAAATTCCATGCTAGCAGTCAAGGGCACAAATGGGAATTGAATCCAAGAAAGTTGGAAGGGAAAGGAAAGTTGGCTCATTATGGTCATCCCTACAGAAAGATCAAAGCCCCAAGTTTCTTTCAACTTCACAGATGCGATCTGTATATAAATCTAACCAACTGGGGAGCTACCCTCGTCTCCCTCGCTCTCCTTGGTGCTAAAGGTAATCATCCCTAAAACCTACCCTTCAACTGCTTTACCATCATTTACTCAGAGGGAGCTAGCTCATTAAGTATTGGTATTTATGCATTCAGGCCATCTAGCAGACGTGCTTCTTGGCTATGAAAATATTGCCTCATACATGGTATGTATTTTCATTTCCCTTTGGAAATTAGTACTGCCATCATATGCTAGAATTTTAAGATAAATTTACAGTTTCTACTCACATATTGGAATGGATCTCAAATGTATGTGTTACCATGGGGAATATGAGATTGTTTATTAATGTAGAACATGAGCTCCAGTAGACCTTACTTTGGTGCCTTGGTGGGTCATGTAGCCAACCGTATCAAGGATGGAGAATTCACACTAAATGGGAAAACATATTAGCTGCCTAAGAATGATGGCAACAACACACTCCATGGTGAAAATTTGCCTTTTCTATTCTGCATGCATGTTTTATCTAGCTAACTAGAGCCCTATAATGACCACTACTCAGGAATAAAATCTCTCTTTTTCTGTATATGTATGTTTGTTTGTGGAGGTCTAGAGCACTACTATTTCAGGTAACATATATGTAGTTTGGTGATCTGAATGAATGCAGGAGGGCTGAGAGGCTTTGACAATGTCTTGTGGGAAGTGAAGGAGCAGAGAGGCTTTGACATGTAGAATTTTATATGACAAAAAGTGTTACACCATTTTTTGGTCATCTAACCTTTCATCATTAGATGGACCCAAGTACACCATGTAAGACCAGTTTTACCCCAAGTAAAACTGCTTTCACTATGTTAATTAGGAAACCCCAAAAGGAATAATTAATTAAACCATAATTTAATTATTATTCCCAGTCATGTTTAAACCAAAAACAAAGAAATTAATGAGATAAACCCATAGTTATCTTATTATTTTCTAGGAATAATTATTTAAATCTTATTTAGATAATATTCCTTGTTAAATATGACCAAATCAACCACCATTAACCAAATAAATCATTATTTATTTGATTATATCCCAACCACTTCCTTAAAAAGATAAATAAATCATTTATTTATTTATTTTTCACTAATCAAGGGATTTGACCCAAGTCAAACACCCTTTCCCTCCAACAAATAATGATAAAATATTCCATAGAGGTGGATCTAGATGTGATTAACATTATTTTAATCATGCACCAAGATCTAGAAAGACCCAATATTTTGTTATAAATAGGAGGGTTTTCCCCATCATTCTTCACCTTTTGTTGCATATTAGATTACTCTGGATCTATACACTTGGTCTCATTTTCTGCCATTTTGCTCCCATTGAGCTCTACCTTCTACATTGGGTTTTCTACATCTGCAAGAGAGAGAAAGCTTAGATCTGAAGTGCTGAGGACTACAAAGAACCCATCCCATTGAGGAGATCTGGATACACCTTCTTGTTTCCTCCCAGGTGCCCTATAATATAAAAATTCATTCAAAAATCGTGTTCTTGTCTTGTCTGTTGGATCCATGGAGCAAACTCTTTACTTTGCTGCTTAATATCTTTCCATTTATAGATCTGTTTGTTGCAGCACTTTAACTACTAATTGCAGATCTGAAGATGTTTTGCAGCCATTATTGTTGTTAGGGCTATTAGTTATGCGTAGCTAAAGTGGTTCTTTTTCGTACATTTCGACGAAGAATTCATACTAACAAATGGCGACTCCACACGGGTTTTAAATTACGACCGCTGTCGTTTTTCATATTCCTGCATATCCAGCTACTTCAGGCCCTAGGGCTTCTTTTCAGCTGCTTAGTTTTCCTCTTTTTATGTCATTTTTCTCACATAAAAACCTAAAAACTTAAAATTTCTAACTTCCGTGTGTTTCTGGCCCTATTGCGCAGGTAAGCGACACCAGCCGCAACTGAGACGGCAACTTTTCTGAAAATCTGCCGCCGAGACAACCGGAACAGAGGGGTCACACTTTTTGGCCCTAAACCTGCGACCTGGACCTCCAGGTCGCACTTTTCAGCCTGTTTTCTGCGACCTGAACTCAGATCAGGTCAGAAACTGCGACCTGCCTTTTTTCCAACATTTTTTCTGCAATTTTTCTGG